>CAIGQV010019158.1:936588-968211 GCA_903798115.1 Danio jaintianensis | reverse complement strand
GTCAGAATTAGTGGGTTTTTGTTTGTCCACCCGCCTCTTGAGGATTGTCCACAAGTTCTCAATGGGATTAGGATCTGGGGAGTTTCCAGGCCATGGACCCAAAATTTCAACGTTTTGGTCCCCGAGCCACTTACATATCACTTTTGCCTTATGGCACGGTGCTCCATCGTGCTGGAAAATGCATTGTTCTTCACCAAACTGTTGTTGGATTGTTGGAAGAAGTTGCTTTTGGGAGGGTGTTTTGATACCATTCTTTATTCATGGCTGTGTTTTTGGGCAAAATTGTGAGTGAGCCCACTCCCTTGGTTGAGAAGCAACCCCACACATGAATGGTCTCAGGATGCTTTACTGTGGGCATGACACAGGACTGATGGTAGCGCTCACCTTTTCTTCTCCGGACAAACCTTTTTCCAGATGCCCCAAACAATCGCAAAGGGGCTTCATCTGAGAATATGACTTTGTCCCAGTCCTCAGCAGTCCATTCGCCATACTTTTTGCAAAAGATCAATCTGTCCCTGATGTTTTTTTTGGGAGAGAAGTGGCTTCTTTGCTGCCCTTCTTGACACCAGGCCATCTTCCAAAAGTCTTCGCCTCACTGTGCGTGCAGATGCGCTCACACCTGCCTGCTGCCATTCCTGAGCAAGCTCTGCACTGGTGGCACTCCCGCAGCTGAATCCTCTTTAGGAGACAATCCTGGCGCTTGCTGGACTTTCTTGGATGCCCTGAAGCCTTCTTAACAAGAATTGAACCTCTTTCCTTGAAGTTCTTGATGATCCTATAAATTGTTGATTTAGGTGCAATCTTAGTAGCCACAATATCCTTGCCTGTGAAGCCATTTTTATGCAACGCAATGATGGCTTCAAGCATTTCTTTACAGGTTACCATGGTTAACAATGGAAGAACAATGATTTCAAGCATCACCCTCCTTTTAACATGTCAAGTCTGCCATTCTAACCCAATCAGCCTGACATAATGATCTCCAGCCTTGTGCTCATCAACATTCTCATCTGAGTTAACAAGACGATTACTGAAATGATCTCAGCAGGTCCTTTAATGACAGCGATAAAATGCAGTGGAAAGTTTTTTTCAGGATTAAGTTAATTTTCATGGCAAAGAAGGACTATGCAATTCATCTGATCACTCTTCATAACATTCTGGAGTATATGCAAATTGCTATTATAAAAACGTAAGCAGCAACTTTTCCAATTTCCAATATTTATGTAATTCTCAAAACTTTTGGCCACGACTGTAGACATGGTCAAGACGATCTGCTGCAGTTCAAACCGAGCATCAGAATGGGGAAGAAAGGTGATTTAAGTGACTTTGAACGTGGCATGGTTGTTGGTGCCAGACGGGCTGGTCTGAGTATTTCAGAAACTGCTGATCTACTGGGATTTTCACGCACAACCATCTCTAGGGTTTACAGAGAATGGTCCGAAAAAGAGAGAATATCCAGTGAGCGGCAGTTCTGTGTGGGCAAATGCCTTGTTGATGCCAGAGGTCAGAGGAGAATGGCCAGACTGGTTCGAGCTGATAGAAAGGCAACAGTAACTCAAATAACCACTCGTTACAACTGAGGTATGCAGAAGAGCATCTCTGAACGCACAACATGTTCAACCTTGAGGCAGATGGGCTACAGCAGCAGCAGACCCACACCGGGTGCCACTTCTGTCAGCTAAGAACAGGAAACTGAGGCTACAGTTCGCACAGGCTCACCAAAATTAGCCAATAGAAGATTGGAAAAATGTTGCCTGGTCTGATGAGTCTCGATTTCTGCTGCGACATTCAGATGGTAGGGTCAGAATTTGGCGTCAACAACATGAAAGCATGGATCCATCCTGCCTTGGATCAAAGGTTCAGGCTGGTGGTGGTGGTGTGGGTGGAGGGGATATTTTCTTGCCCATTAGTACCAATTGAGTATCGTATCAACGCCACGGCCTACCTGAGTATTGTTGCTGACCATGTCCATCCCTTTATGACCACAGTGTACCCATCTTCTGATGGCTACTTCCAGCAGGATAACGCGCCAAGTCATAAAGCGCGAATCATCTCAGACTGGTTTCTTGAACATGACAATGAGTTCACTGTACTCAAATGGCCTCCACAGTCACCAGATCTCAATCCAATAGAGCACCTTTGGGATGTGGTGGAAAGGGAGATTCACATCATGGATGTGCAGCCGACAAATCTGCAGCAACTGCGTGATGCTATCATGTCAATATGGACAAATCTCTAAGGAATATTTCTAGTACCTTGTTGAATCTATGCCACGAAGGATTAAGGCGGTTCTGAAGGCAAAAGGGGGTCCAAACCGGTACTAGTAAGGTGTACCTAATAAAGTAGCCGGTGAGTGTGTGTGTGTATATATATATATATATATATATTATACAGACACACACAGACAATTACTTTGCATCTCTGAATTTATAATTTATATATTGTCATCAACTATTTTCTGAATCATTTTTTAAAGCATATGCTCTTGTAAATGATAAATGTTCTTCTTTTGTTCTGCAAATATATAATACTTTGCTTCTCCGAGCTGATTTAGACAGAACTATTGAATTTACAGTATTTAAGCAAGTATATTATAAGTAACTGTAATTAAATGATCTAAAAATAAAAAGTAATTCCTTAGCAGTGTTGGGGGTAACGCATTACAAGTAACACGAGTCACGTAATAACATTACTTTTCTAAGTAACGAGTAAAGTAGCGCATTACTTTAAAAAAAAATAAGTAACAATATTTGAGTTACTTTTTTGAAAATGTAAACAAGTGACTTTTTAGTTTAGTTAATTAGCTTTTAAAAAATAAATTGCTGAATTAAAATTAAAGTAGTCACAATGAATCACGCAGTCAATGAGAGAATGTGTTCATTATTTTGAACGCATCGAAGAAAAGGAAAAGGGGATTGTCTCATTGTACAGTGATTTTACTTAAGACAAATACTACATAATAGTAACAAACACGTTGCTTTAAACTTTCAATAATCTGTATATACAGCATGTAGAGCTCTGGGGTCAGGAAGTTCTCAGATAACATTATCCTAAAATATATTTATTTCATGTGGGGTTTTTTTAAAGGTAAATGTAGGTCATACAGTGCATTGTTAATTGCAGAGCTCCTCTATTAAAAAAAGAAAGTAAAAAAAAGTTCTGAAAGAGATCAAGCCTCAGCCAGGTAATAAAAAGTAACGCAAAAGTAATGCATTGCTTACCATAAAAACTAAGTAACGCAACTAGTCACTTTTTTGGGGACTAACTCAATATTGTAATGCATTACTTTCAAAAAAACCTTTCCCCAACACTGTTCCTTACTTTACTTTTTCAGTGGGAAAGTAATTTAATTACATCAAACACTGTCTCAGAGTGGGTCACAATTAAAAAAATAATAATAATTAATAAATTCAAAAGGAGAAACATGTTTTTATGAGGGAAAAAAGAGATGATATTCACATGATACTATGCTTCACATGAATTAAACTTTCAAGTTTCCAAAAATCAAATATAAGTGTGGATACCTAAAATGTATGCATGTACAGTAAAAAGAAGAAATAAAATAAAAAATAAAAAAACCTTGTATCTCTCCACTTCTGCTGTGTGGAAGGGAACTTTTGTGTCAGCAAGCATATGTAATTTGGACCTAAAAATATAAAGCATACCCAACATAATTATGCAGTTTAACTTTAAGCTTTTGGCGGTGGCACAGTGGGTGGCGCTGTCGTCTCACAGCATGAAGGTCGCTGGTTCGAGCCTCGGCTGGGTCAGTTGGCATTTCTATGTGGAGTTTGCATGTTCTCCCCGTGTTCGTGTGGGTTTCCTCCGGGTGCTCTGGTTTCTCCCACAAGTCCAAAGACATGCGCTATAGGTGAATTGGGTAAGCTAAATAGTCCGTAATGTATGTGTGTGAATGAGAGGGTGTTTTCCAGCTGGAAGGACATGTGCTGCATAAAACATGTGCTGGATAAGTTGCCGGTTCATTCCGCTGTGGCGACCCCAGATTAATAAAGGGACTAAGCCGAGAAGAAAATGAATGAATGAATGAATTTTAAGGTTAAATTTAAAGCAAGATGTAGAGTAAATAGTGAGGGAATTTCTCATGTTTGGGTGAACTGTCCTTTTAATACCTGCTGTCCCTTTAAAACCAGAATCTGTGAAAAACATACAAAAATGTGTGTGAAAGAATGCAGCTTTTCTTACAAAGCAAGGTGTGTCTTTCAGGCTTCTGTGATTTATGACAGCAATCCTGGTTAACTACTATGTTTTGTCTTCGTTGGGCACTATGGAGCTTAAAATGATTACCTTTAGCTACAGTAGTAGACATACCACTTTAATTATAATTTACTATGCCTAAAAATAGATATATTGATCGTACTACTTCAGATGGTGAGAATTCAGTGTGGAAAGTCCTTCTCTTTTTCAGTTGGAGAATAAAGGTTTATAAATAGATTCATTTAATGTTTTGTATAATGCAGTTCCATATATGGGAAACTAGTGTTTATGTACAGTACAGCCTAATGCATGTATGAAAATGAGCTTTTACAAATATAATTGTAAATACAAATCACATTTATAACGGTTAGCATTTCATTATATGGATTGTATTGCGTATTTGTGTTTCCACATAACAACGTTACATGTTACACATCATATGAATAACATCACAGTTCGAGTTTATGCACTTCAAACTATAGACTGTTAGAAATAACCAAAAACTGTGTAGTTCTTTAAGAAAATGCAAATTAGGAACACCTGAAAATGAATTAAATAATACTGAATGTCTTTATGGATTGATAATGCCCTAATCTAGCGTTTCTATAACTTGTATTGCAGAAGACTTAAGATAGAATACTGCATTAGATCTTAAAGTAAGATGATTAAAACTGACGTAACCTCTCTTCTGGTATATTCACCGGTTTACCCGCATTAAGGAGCAAATATTATGTTACTAACGTTACTAAATAAAAGACAGCCTATGATAAAAACTCTTTCCTTTGTAACATAAATTATGTCCTGCAGGGGGCGCTCTGTGGCTCCTGAACACGAATCTTCTTTTGAGCTGCAGGCTTTTCTTCCTAAAATATATATGTAACGTTACTAACGTGAATACTTGCTGAAAACGTTTTTGTACACGTTTGGTAATATTTCGGGGAGAAATCTGGCAATCAATAATTGTAAACGTCTCTGATATCCTTTCTGCGCGAAGAAAAGTACCGCATGCCACGTGACAACTAAAAATGGTAAATTAAGTCAAAGTAATAATTCATTTGTGATAGATATTTACCTTAACAGTGATACCGAGAAACTATTAACGAAATAAAAATAAAATACAAAATAGTATTATTCTGATCAATTGTACTCGACCAATGACGAACTTGTGTGTATCCCCTAACCCCGCCCCTTTCTGGCAAGTGTGGATTCCGCTCTGTCATAAGTGTCGTTGCTCTGTTTTGTTTTTTGGCACCGGAGCTGTCAATGATCCGGAGGCATCATGGCAGGGATGGAGCTCGCACCGATGAGACCATGGGACGATTTTTACCCTGGTGTCGACCGATTCTCC
The DNA here is from genome assembly GCA_903798115.1 of Danio jaintianensis. Lineage (NCBI taxonomy): Eukaryota > Metazoa > Chordata > Actinopteri > Cypriniformes > Danionidae > Danio > Danio jaintianensis. The sequence goes on along the minus strand of CAIGQV010019158.1, from coordinate 962,651 downwards.
AAACCCGATGTGTCGGATTTAAGCAAATGGAATAACAGAGTGATCAGCAATCTGCTTTATTTTCAGACCAATTACTTTGCTGCCACTATCGTCGTGTTTCTGATTGTCGGGTTGGTAAAGTTCTTGCTACATTTACATTTGCTAATGTGTATTTGATCTGTAAACAAACGATGCGTTTATTATCAAATGTCAGTCGGTTCTTTTTGCGTAAATTTCGCACCCAGCTTGAATTGCGTTATTTGAGACGAGAGGCTTTTAGTTAATGATTTAAAAAATATATATCTTTGCTTGTTATCAATAAGACATGCGAAATATGTCTTGTTCCTGTGCGGAATGTGTTTAAGGTGGACCCACCCTTCCCTGCCTGGACGTTTATAGTCCTGTCAGCCTCATGGGCCTTTTGTTTTCCACAGTCTGGAATCAGTGAGTCACAAATAACTCAACAGACCGCTTTATTTCAGGCCGAACTGGACCAGTGTTTTAGCATGAAGTAGTAACTGGTTCACGAAAATTACCTTGTTACTTTTACTTAAAGACCGAAGACTTCAAATAGACGGCCATCTGAAATACTTCCTGGCATCTTTGCACAGTAAAATTAAAGGGGACTTAAAGGGGACCTATCATGCAGAAAACACTTTTATACGGGGTTTAAACACAGTTGTGTGGCAAAAGTCTGTGAATATATCCAGCCTCTAATAGTGAAAATTAAATAACAAAATTTTTTATAATCAAACTTCATAAATACAGTCTACAGAAACACTTTGATTGCCATTCTGGAAGGGGAAAGTCCTGTCCATTAGTGACGATCTGTCCCTCATTAGCATGGACAGCCCTGAGTGAGAAGCAGCCATCTGCCATTAGAGTTTTCACACTGTATCTGCTTTGAAATTAAAGCGACAGTCACCAAAATGGCACAATGTGGATCAAAGCCTGACGCTGCGTTCACACCAGATGCGGATAAAGCGTCAAGCGCGAGTGATTCACATGTTAAGTCAATGCAAAGACGCAAATAGACATCATGCGGCGTGATTCGCGCGAATGAGGCGGCGGCGGACATTCGCACCATGTCAACCAATCATGAGCTTGCTCTTGTAGGGGACTAATTATGACGTAGTGTTGTTGGTGTCCCGAGCAGAAATCCTCTTTTTGACACCGGACAACAGCTCATCAAACTGGGCTGGGCTTAGTCTGAAGCACCGCTGAAAGCCTCCATCATCCAGGTATAGATTCTGGAGGAGTTGATGAACGCACAGAGCTTGGGTGCACCTCTGAAAGGATCTAGTGGACTCCGAACGAATCTACACTGTTTTTCAGCCTTCCTAAAGCACAGAAACACAGCTACTCGCTCAATAAAATCCATGTTAGCCATTCAGCAACGAAGCTTGAGTCACCGGGCAGACAGAAGCCCTGCCCATGAAGCGAAACCGTGTCTATTGTGAAGCGAATTTGACACGAATGAAACGAGTAAACTCAAAATGTTCACGCGTCTATTTACGCATGAATAGCACGATTTATTCACACGTGCCGCATCTGGTGTAAACACAGCATAAATGGGTCAGTTTCAAAGAGTTATAAAAATAATTTGTGTGGTATTTTGAGCTAAATCTTCACATGCAAACATCAGAGACTTATTTTACATCTTGTAAAAAGTAGCATAATAGGTTCCTATTCAAAGCTGATGTGGGCCTGCTCCAAATATTGTGGAAAGATGTCGTAAGGCATAAAAGATAGACTGAAGTAGGCCGGCTACAATAGGTGTGTAAATGCGGTATTAAACAAACCTTAAATTGGCTTCTGTGCCACATTTGCTGATATAGGGTGCTTTCACACCTGCCTTATTTAGTTAGGTTGAATCGCACTAGAGTTCGTTTTCCCACTTGGTGCGGTTCGTTTGAGCAGGTGTGAATGTAGCAATCGTACTAGAGTGTGCACCAAAAGCGGATCAAGAAAGCGTTCAAACGAACCCTGGAGCGGTTCGTTTGTGGTGAGAACATGATCCGAACTAAAACAGACCCAACCGCAAAAAGTACTGCGCCTTTTTGGGCTAATCCGGCTGCCGTAATCCGATGCGCTATGCATTTTGGAATGTGGAGGAAAAATATTTGTTGACAGCGCTTTACCAACAATTTTAAACAGAAAGAGAGAGAAAACATTACCTGATGGATCGTTGGTAATATTTCCGGAAGATGACCATGTCGCAGTTTAGCTAAATTAATTCACGCCTCCTCCTGAAGTGACTTGCGATGCGCCTTCGCCGTTTGCAATGCATTTAAACATTGTTTTCCAGCCGCAGTCGCGCTTCAATTTCGAAATGTATAGTTTGTCTAAAGTGATGTATACAAACTATATACTATACTATGACCAGGGATACAATCATCCAGCGCAATCGTAAAAAGTGACATTTTATGTCTGCCGGTTTGTTTACTTGCGGGAGTTCCGTTGGCATTTTCCCGCTGGTTAATTCTGACCAATCGAAAAGCAGTTTAGGAAATACGTTCAATAACATCTGGCCAATGAGTGATGTGGATTTTGTCAGATGTCTGCATTTTGGTTCTTTTCAACTGGTTCGGACCAAAGCAATCAGTGTGGTGTGAAAGGGACCCAAAGACGGCAGAAAAATGCTACAATGTATCATTTGTTGCCCTTGGTCAGAGTTCCAAATGAACCGAACCACAGATGTGAAAGCACCCTAAATGTGTCATTATGTTTATTTACATGTAACCAAAAGGCTGTGGAAAAAAAATCACATTTGCTTTATATGTCATCCACATTGTATTACTATTGTTTTCTAGTCTGAGCTAAAATAAATAAGCAGGTATTTATTTGTTTATTTACTTACTATATGCGTTTATTTGTGCGTTTAAACTATATATTTATTTACTTACTATATGCGTTCACATTTTGTTTCAGTGTTTTTACAGTGCTGTTTTTTTAAAGCTACATTTCTGAGTTTGTGTTAAAACAGAGGGTTATTTGGCCTGCCAATTGGAAATCTCCTTGGACAGCTGAAAATGAATGTCGTGAAGAGGATTTCAAAGATATCGTTCCTTTGTGACATTTTTCTCATATGGCGCATTAATGATGATCGCTGTTTCAGCAGCTAAGAAGAAGATACAGAGATGTTTTAAACGTCTTCTTTCAAGGAAACCATTTGGCCATGAACCAAAGCAACCAGCTACGAGGAGGTTCACAACAGAAACAGAAAATAACAATTAAAATAAATATATACAATAATGTAATATGCTGATTCATAAATATGGGTTGAGAAGTTTGATTTGAGAATGCGTGAGAAAATATGTGTCAGGCGTTATGTTCATGGCTGGTTAGAACAAATATTCAGATGAACAGAGAGATGACGTTTACTGACGTTTGTTACTTTATCATGTGGCACCTGATATGATCTAAAGCTTCAGCAGTATTTGTTGTGTACATTTTTAAATGATCACTAAAAGAAGACTTTTGTACACATACAGATTAGGGCTGCACAATATACCATTTCAGCATCAACAGGGATTTCTTCAGGGATCTGCAATGTCATGTGGTTAAAATAACATGACCTACACTACCTGACAAAACTCTTGTCGTCGATTCCAGTTGTAAGGGGGACAAATAATAACTTGAGTTGTATAATAATAATAATAACTTCTAGTTGATCATTTGGAAAAGTGTCAGAAGGTAGATTTATCTGATGAATCATTTGTTAAACTGCATCCCAATCATCACAAATACTGCAGAAGGCCTATTGGAACCCGCATGGACCCAAGATTCTCACAGAAATCAGTCAAGTTTGGTGAAGGAAAAATCATGGTTTGGAGTTACATTCAGTATGGGGGCGTGCGAGAGATCTGCAGAGTGGATGGCATCATCAACAGCCTGAGGTATCAAGACATTTGTGCTGCCCATTACATTACAAACCACAGGAGAGGGCAAATTCTTCAGCAGGATAGCGCTCCTTCTCATACTTCAGCCTCCATATCAAAGTTCCTGAAAGCAAAGGTCAAGGTGCTCCAGGATTGGCCAGCCCAGTTACCAGACTTGAACATTATTGAGAATGTCTGGGGTAAGATGAAGGAGGAGGCATTGAAGATGAATCCAAGGAATGTTGATGAACTCTGGGAGTCCTGCAAGAACGCTTTCTTTGTCATTCCAGATGACTTTATTAATAAGTGATTTGAGTCATTGCAGAGATGTATGGATGCAGTCCTCCAAGCTCATGGGAGTCCTACACAATACTAATTCTTTATCCACTGCACCAGGACTTAATATTCTATACTGTACATTATTTCTGTTAAGTGACAAGACTTTTGTCTTAGAAAAGTCAGACCTTACTGTCCCAATTAAATAATTAAAAGTCAAGGCATGATCGTATTTTATTTTGGTCAAATAAGCGTAATCTAGAGGCCTTTGCCTTTCATATAAGCCACTTCTAAAACCAAAACATCAACTAGAAGTCAAGTCATTATTTGTTGTACATAAAACTTGGATATGCGACAACTTTTGTCAGGTAGTGTAATATAATAGGTTTTAATATGTGTTTTTAAGGCTTGTGACTAAGATTTAAAGTGAATTTAAACCATTTGGGCCCAATTACAATGTGTGCCACATTGACAAAGATTAAATGTGTTTAACTATTTACATTTGATTGTTGAGTTTCAATACAATATTGAGCTCAATACTGTTAGACTCCACTGAAAACCATGAAGCGCTTTTTTAATGTTTTATATTTGTTTCTGTGCTTTAATTTTTGTATATTTTTGAATAATTTTGTATATTTCACGCAGAAGAACTCGCCTACACAATAATGCCAATCTTTGTAAGATTATGAAGTCTGTCTAAACCAGAGATGCCCAAACGAGGGCCCGCGGGCCAAAGGGAAAATCCCATAGGGAAAATAATGGGTAGGGGTTGGGGAATGCCTTTAATAGAGTTTGTCATTTCTAATTTCACGTAACCTTTTGTTTGTTTGTGTTATTGTTGAGCTACAAAAAGCTAACTTAAATTAAATGTTTCAATTAAATGTTCAGATTTTTTTTAAATGTACATACTGTCACTCAATGGATAGAGGATAATGCAAAAGGATGTGCAGCTTGACTAGTGTGTTCAGCATCGAACTCAATTGTGTTCTAAATGGAATTGTTTGTTTTTATTTTAATATGTTCATCATAAAATGTTTAAAAAAATGCATAACATGATTAAAGTAATGTTTTTTTATTTATTTTGAAATATTATTAAATAAATTAGAAAATTACCCATGGCGACTTTAATCTAATATAGTTTGTTACATTTAACTTCGGCCCACAGCTCTCAATCAGGTTTAGTCTTTGGCCCGTCATAAGAAAAAGTTTGGGCACCCCTGCTCTAAACAGTAGGTGTGTAACAGATCACGGTTGATCTGTGATTCGTACGGATCACAACTCACGGTTCAGAACACACGTGACCTGCGGATTAATACTTTTTTTTTTTTACCTGTAGATTAAACCTAAATTTGTAACAATTGCAGAGAGATCGCCACGTCATTCAAATCACATGTATGAAAGCATTTAGGCTTTCCTGTAAACTATAATGATGACGGAAGAAGTTGTGGTAGGTTATTCGTGATGTGGTGGGTTTCTTAGGTTATTAAAGGTGTTTTCTGTCACTACTTGTTTAGCCTGCATTAATGCATTCAGTGTAAGCTGCACGATTAATCAAATTATTACAAGATCAGGATCTCAACATAAACTATAAATGATGGTGATTTGCATATATTTATTAATCCTTCGAATCGCTGCATTCAAATCTGTGTTTGAAAAACCCAAAAATCAAGAAAGAGATTCAGTCTTTAGTCTTTTGAGTTAGTTATACAAACAGTCAAATAACACAGAAGTACTGGGAGAACAGTTTATAGTTTAGATAAAACCACTGATGTTTATGATAAAGATTAAAATCACCTTCATCTGCATTTAACTTGAAGCTCAAAAATGAAAGTTGTAGGCAGTAATTACATTATTTAACCAATAGGTGGCGACAACCAGCCATCAAAAATATGTCACTGAATAATTCTTCAAAAATGACACATCTAGCAATGAAACATGAAGTTTTATGAGTGAATAACCTAATCATTTATTGAAAATGAGACTAAAAATAAATATGGGTTGTACAAATTATAATGTCAGATTTCTACATTTAGCGTTATCAGCAACAGTAGTAGTAACTTTTCACAGTACTGAATATTTTACCATTTATTTTTATTCAGCTGATCATTTCTTCATTTTATTTTTAATAAAATTACAGGTTCTAAGTTCTGTTTGTTAAAACCAAAAGTTTCTTGCAGTGCTGTTTTTGTAATAAATGGAAAGCAAATGACATTTGTCTCCTCCCCTTTTTGGCTGATCCGAAAAATGGTCCGATCCATGACTAGAAAACCATAGTGTGATCCGAACTGTAGGCCTGATATCTATTTTTGTTGTACGATATATTGCACCAAAATATATTGCGATAAACGATATTATTGTCATTTTAAGACCATTTTATGCCACTCATCATATAATGCCAGAATGACAATATAATATCATCAATAATGCAAGTACACTCATCCAAAGAACACATCATATTTTATTCTTAAGAATATCTCATTTAATTATAGTCATTTTAACTATTTAATAATGAGGCATTGGAATCAGAATCTGAAACGCATATCCTAAATAAATAATAATAATAAATGTTAACACAAAAGTGCAAGGTAAAGAGGGACAGAGGCTACCAGATCTATTTTCAGCTGTCAGACACCCACATAAGAATATACTATAGTAATTTATAGTAAATATTATAGTGTTTTTAACCATACTGGCACTGATGCCTCCAATACAGATAGAGATGTTGCACAATCAGCTAACATGTTGCTAGAATTGGTTTTCATGTATGGGTGATATATATTGCATCACCAAAAATGATTGAGGTCATGTACATGTGTTGTGCGATAAGTCCATATATTGTTAATTGTGACAGGCCTACCGAACCGTGAGATTTGTGATCCATTACACCATTACTAAACAGAGTTACTCAAGTCTATATAAACAACAAGGATTCAGTAGATTTCTGAATGAATTCTTCCTGTCACCAACAATAATGGTTAGGAGTCCTGTTTTGTCACTTCTTTGCGCTTCTTTTTCACGCCAGTGTTACAACAATAGAGATCAAATCATGTTATTAATTCATTGATATCCATTTAATCCATTTCAAATGCTCTGCAGTTTTCTGAACCCGCTGGGCATGTTTCTGGGCAGCGCAGTGGTGGCTCTGGTCTTCATGGGCTCGGTTTGGGCCGGAGAGAATAAAACCATCATCAAGAACTTCAAGAAGAGAAACCCCAGCCTGTTTGTGGTGGCTGTGATGGGAATCAGCTACTTCCTGTTGTCCCTGTGTGGAGGAGTGATGGTGTTTCTCTTCGGTATCACCTTCCCCATGCTCTGTGAGTACTCGCCTTATTACTGGCTCATCCCTGTCCATGTTTTGCTGGTAGTTTTCTTGACCTTTACCCCAAACAAACACACTCTTTTGATCATCAGTGCTTTGTTTCCATCCAGAGATGCGAATTAAATGTATGCGCAAAAACTGGAATATTGTATAAAACATTTGCAAATAAAGCAGCGTTTCCAGCCAATGAAAACAAAATCGGCACTTCCTGATAAACTTGCACCTAATATCAGTTTTCTGCGGTAGGAGAAACCACTGTGGGCCTTTTTTCTTCTATTATAAATGACTTGCGCCTCGGAAGACGAAGATGAAACGAAATTAACTCATGGTGGCTTTTGGAGGCGTAAGACGCTCTTTTGGGATCTGTGGAACCCAATGCACCGAGTGTGGAATGGGACAAGATTTGATGGATGAATGCGGGTGCGGGGGGTAAGGTCCTCATGTATGTATGTATGTATGTATGTATGGTAGTGGTGTAACGGATCACAAATCTCATGGTTTGGATCACATTATGGTTTTCTAGTTACGGATCGGACCATTTTTCGGATCAGCCAAAAAGGGGAGGAGACAAATGTCATTTGCTTTCCGTTTATTACAAAAACAGCACTGCAAGAAACTTTTGGTTTTAACAAACAGAACTTAGAACCTGTAATTTTATTAAAAATAAAATGAAGAAATGATCAGCTGAATAAAAATAAATGGTAAAATATTCAGTACTGTGAAAAGTTACTACTACTGTTGCTGATAACGCTAAATGTAGAAATCTGACATTATAATTTGTACAACCCATATTTATTTTTAGTCTCATTTTCAATAAATGATTAGGTTATTCACTCATAAAACTTCATGTTTCATTGCTAGATGTGTCATTTTTGAAGAATTATTCAGTGACATATTTTTGATGGCTGGTTGTCGCCACCTATTGGTTAAATAATGTAATTGCTGCCCACAACTTTCATTTTTGAGCTTCAAGTTAAATGCAGATGAAGGTGATTTTAATCTTTATCATAAACATCAGTGGTTTTATCTAAACTATAAACTGTTCTCCCAGTACTTCTGTGTTATTTGACTGTTTGTATAACTAACTCAAAAGACTAAAGACTGAATCTCTTTCTTGATTTTTGGGTTTTTCAAACACAGATTTGAATGCAGCGATTCGAAGGATTAATAAACATATGCAAATCACCATCATTTATAGTTTATGTTGTGTGGGTGTTGAGATCCTGATCTTGTAATAATTTGATTAATCGTGCAGCTTACACTAAATGCATTAATGCAGGCTAAACAAGTAGTGACAGAAAACACCTTTAATAACCTAAGAAACCCACCACATCACGAATAACCTACCACAACTTCTTCCGTCATCATTATATTTTACAGGAAAGCCTAAATGCTTTCATACATGTGATTTGAATGACGCGAGAGGCGATCTCTCTGTGATCGTTACAAATTTAGGATTAATCTACAGGTAAAAAAAAAAAGTATTAATCCGCAGGTCACGTGTGTTCCGAACCATGGGTTGTGATCCATACACCCCTACCTACAAGTGATTAATCAGGGACTAATCCGAAGGAAAATTAATTAATGAATTCTTTAAACTGTCTTAAAGGTGCAGTATGTAAGATTGACACCCAGTGGTTGAACTAGGTATTGCACTCCTAATTCAAAACACTTTTTCATCCAGCCCCTGCCCCGATGACTCCAAATTTCTATTTTAGTTATTCTGACTCCACGTTGCAGACCCTGCGATGTGAATATTGCAAATGCACATCGATGCTGAAACTATATGTCGTGCAGCCCTAGGGTCTAATTTATAATATTTGGTCTTATGTCCGCAGTGATCCTGATCCACGCTTCCCTGAGAATGCGCAGCATGAAGAACAAGCTGGAGAACAAAATCGAGGGCGTTGGCCTGAAGAAGACGCCCATGGGGGTCATCCTGGACCTGCTGGACCAACAGGAAGAGAAAATAAACAAAATCCAAGATTTCCTGGAGAGTAAGATGAAAGATTGAGCATCAAGCACATCCGTGTCAAATACATCCCACCACTATTTGCTCTTTGTTTTGTTTTGACAACCAAATGCCAAACTGGGAATATCTTTTAAATACCAAAGTATGACAATGTCCCGAAAGCATATTACATGTTACCATGTCAAATCATTAAAATAGGCCTGGATCGTTTGTTTCGGAGCATCAATCAGTCTGTTATCTTATCCTGACGTGCTACACTCATTTATCTTGTGTTTGAAGCTTCCGTTTTTGTATATTTTCTTTTATACAGAAATAAATATGCATCAATGTGTATAGATATGCTTGAATGTATGTCTGTAGACAGAGTCACTGAAGGCACTTTGAAGTATTTATCGTCATAACAACGATACCTTATTTTTTCCCCAATGGCAAAAGTTATCGTTATTCTCCTATTGCACATTTATACTAGAAAAGTGTTGGAAAATGCTATGATATGAGCTGGCGTGATATCTGGAGGATTGCAGAACAGTGATAAATTGCATGTTTTTGTTTTTTGGCTAGCAGAACCGCTGCAGTGAACCAAACCTGCACATGCTTGTGATTATTAACGCACAATTATTGTTTGCTTGCTGGTTTGAAGAGATCTAATAAATGTGGACAAAATATTTCCAATCGCGGTCTTTGCTTTTAAATAAATGCAGAGTTAAACTGATGGACAGTTAGGGTTTGGGACTGGTACACATTAAAGGGGACCTATTATGCCCCTTATTAAAAGACGTAGAATAAGTCTCTGATGTCCCTAGAGTGTGTATGTGAAGTTTCAGCTCAAAATACCCCACAAATAATGTTTTGTAACTCTTTGAAACTGACCCTTTGAGGCTTTGATCCTAATTGTGCCGTTTTGGTGACTGTCGCTTTAAATTCAAATGAGATTGTGCTCTTTTCAAAAGAGGGCGGAGCTACAAATGTATGTGTGTTAGCATAGTGGCAAAAACAAAACTAACATCATATGCTAATGAGGGAGAGATGGTCACTAATGGGCGAGGCTTTCCCCATCTGATGACACCTACAAAGGGAGAATGTCAATCAAGGTTAGTCGTGGTCTGGTGGTTAGAGAGTTGGACTTGTAAGCAGAAGGTTGTGGGTTTGAATCTCAGTGCCAGCAGACAATGACTAAAGTGTCCTTGAGCAAGACACCTTACCCCCGTTTGCTCTGCAGTGATAATTGGCCTCTGCATAATACTTGTAAGTCGCTTTGGATAAAAGCGTCAGCTAAATGTAAAGTGTTTCTGCAGACTTATAAAAAATTTAATTAATACATTTTTACCATTAGAAGCTGGTTATATTAACTGACTGTTGCCACACAACTGTGTATAAACTCCTTATAAAAGTGATTTTTGCATAATAGGTCCCCTTTAATATCTGGGATGGAATGAAATGCAGTGTGATTTCCATTGAGATTATTTTTTGCAAGTAACCTGTTTCATAATGCATTGTAGGTACATTGTAGAGGTCAGCCGCGGGACCCGACCAGATTTCTTCTGGCACGGGAATACATTTCAGAATAAAGCGCGGTAGCGGTGGGTAATTTGAATGGGAGCGGGCGTTCTAACAATAGACCCTTTTCACATTTCCGGGTTTCACAGTAGCGGAAGTCGTCATAGTTGAGAAAAATTTGAGCGCAGTGAATGGGAGAGTACAATTTTTTTACAATCTTATTTCCTCAAATAATAAAAGAAAAACTCCACGATGATGATATAAAAACTTTCAGAAAAAGGAAAAAAAATTGTATGAGACTGATGACGGCAGCCAGAGGAGAGAATAACGTCAAATTTACTGTCTTGTCCCATAGATGCTGCATTAGAAACGCTCCGCACAAGCGGTAATTCGCTTTTTATAATTTGAAGCAAAGATGATAGAAAACATACATAAACACATATAAATGTTCATACGTTTAAAAAAAAAAATCTAAATATTAAAAACTTTAAAGGATTTAAGATGCTGATGACCGTTAAGCGCGTCATAACAGGCCTGTGAAAAGGGTCCATATAGCGCTCCCGAGTCTTGACGTTATTTCGGAACAGCATATCTGTGATTTCCTCATTCTTATTGAGCACCGGTATAGTCGTTAAAGGACGTTCAGCTTGCATTAGAAAACAGTCAGTTTACTGTTAGGAAACCCACATCAGGCAAGTCTGATATATGGGAGCCTTTTTCATGCGTCATAGATGCAAATGGAAAAAAAAATTACCCTTTGCACGATGTGATAATACCTCAAAGTTTTACCCTTTAGTAGTCAAGGGGGTCGCACACCGGATGCGCCGCGCCACGCAGCGCCATGAATTATAGAATTCTAAAGATAGATTTCTATCAGCGTACGCACACCGGCACTGCAAGTCGGCAGCTGTCCGCGAGCCCATCTACGACTCAGGACACTGTTCATATTTCTGCCATCTGAATAGTTTCATTTTAAATAACATGCAAATGTGCGCGTCCGGCAAATGTTACTTCCAACTGTCATATGACCGTTGGAAGTATCACAGCGCCACAGCACAGCGCTAAGTGGCGCATCCGGTGTGTGACCACCTCAGGTTTAAGGCGGCACTCATGTCTCATCACAAACGGGCAAACAAAACTGACATTTAGCCTACAATCCTTGCACAATCTACAGTTTTATGTTATCTCTCTCTTTTGGTAGTACCCAATTTAAACATGGAGTTTGGAAGCCAGATCTAAATTTAGCGGGAACGGTTAGGTCGGGTAGAAAATTATTCTAAGCGGGCAGCGGGTGAACAAAGACTGAATATACAGCGGGAGCGGTCGGGTGCGGAATAAACCCTGGCGGGAGTGGGAGTCCCGCACAGACCTCTAGTACATTGTATTTCTGATTTTTTTTATAATTTAAAGCTTATTTGATAATAATGCATGATCAAGAATGGCTGCTTTGATTATATCTGTAGAGTACACACTTCAAAAAAATATATTGTTAATAGGGCTTCACAATATATCGGGAAAGTATCGTTATCGCGATAATAGTATATACGATATCCATATCGCATAAAAGTGCAATAGATTCAATTCATTTTATGTGCCAAGCATTTGTGTGCTGCATGCATACAGTAGGTTGCTTATCCAAATCTGACCAATCAGGTGAGGCCTTCACTATCTTCATTCCCACTTTTCCGGTAGGCGCTGTTAGGTGAACCTAGAGCTGAAATTAAACACTAATGCCAGAAGACGAGAGTAAAATGACAACAGCCAGTAAGTATCAGAATTTCCGCAGAGGTTTTTAGTCTAAATGTTTGCAGCTCAGAAAAACACCTATTATTATCTGTTTTTTAGTGTGATCATTACATAAATAAGTATTTGCTGATTAAATAACATTTTGCAAGTTATATCCTAAGAAATATCATTCTGTCAGCACCATTAGCCTAGCAGTTGGCGGTTCATTCCGCTGTGGCGACCCCTGATGGATAAAGGGACTAAGCCGAAGGAAAATGAATGAATCCACTTTCAAATGTTGACTACAGTATATGTTTATGATCATCATTCAGGCAGTGTCCTGTACTGTGTAAATATGAAAATAATAACCACGGTTCATTTAATCTTTTAATCTGTCCTTTTAAAATACTTGAATCTAACACTCAAGTTAATATACTACATAATAAACGGTCGTTTGTTAATTCGTCCACCAGTTAGTTGTTATTGTTTTTTAATTGATACAAATAGGGGAGTACAGAGTTATACATGAAACAGTATACAAGGGTATTAACAACAAAAAATAAATACATTTAACTCAAGCATATTAATCACGTACATTAAGTATTTTTTCAGCAGTTGGGATGTCTCAAGAGCTTTAGAATTACTCTATATTGAAGTCAGGGAATCATAAAAAAAGTATAGATCAATAAAAAAAGGGTTTACAGTTTGGCACAGTCAGCATACATTTTGTTTTGTGAATGTGGCACTTTCCAAATAACATAATGATTTTAGATATTTTGTCCATTTCCGATAATCCAGAGTTACAATGCATAAATGAAACCATTTTATCGTCCGCCAGTAGTTTACGCAGGACTCTGATTTTGTAAGAACTTCTATTTTGGAATGCGAGCTCTAGATGTAAGATCTTTCCGGTTGAGCACAGAACAAAAAGCCTGTTGTGGCTGTTTTCATGCGCTGGAGGTAATCGGCGGTGCGGCTACTGTGCGCGAACTAAATCAACATGCCTCGGGTTTATATCGGCAGGCTGAGTTATCATGTCCGCGAGAAGGACATCCAGCGGTTCTTTAGCGGCTACGGGAAGCTGCTGGAGGTGGACCTGAAGAACGGGTGAGTTCATTCGGCGACGGACACCAGACACGCGTGCAGCGAGAGCTCGGCACCTTTAAAACAAACGACAGGTTTAAAAATCTGTATTCATTAACTATGCTGTGGTATAGATGTTAAGCGGTAATGTTTTTATGGAGAGTTAAAGTTGGTCCGTGCTGGACCGGGAGTCGCCACGTTTGCACCGCTGAGGCGCCTCTTCTTGTCGGCCTACAAACACCAGCAGCTCCGGGGAGAAAATGAGCGCCAGTGGGCGGAGTCTGGAGGCCTACAAGTTTAATAAAGCTGCGTTTACTTTTTCTATCAATAATTCATTGTGTGTCATTGTTGGAGCTTAGATAATTGTTTAAAATAATTACAGGGTAAAATTCTGCCTTATATCAGACAATTCACACGTGGGCCCCCTCGTATGTTTGCTTGCGTTTCTGTGCGTTTAACGTTATTCTTAATGCCACGCAAACTTTTATATTAAATCGTTTCAGACCTTTAACATCCTCAAAAGATTTTAAAGCGTGAAAGATTGTTTCTATCAAAGTCTAACAACTAGCTTTGGCGTTTGGACATGCTAGCTAGCTATGCAGCGTGCTAAAATATGTTAGCAGGAAGCTAAAACGTGCTAAAGGCTTAATGTAACAGAAAAAACATCAAATATAACATTAAGCTCAGTTATTAATCCTTGTCAGATTCTGTCTGATAGACATTTGAGCTTCAACAGTCAGCTTGTAGGCGGCATGAGCTACCAAAATGATCATGCGTTTGTATTCATTTATAAAGATCCAATTTGCCATAGGAGTGGATCTAAAATTAACTGAAACATGCGAGACTGCACCACAGAACCTCTTCAGTTGCTCATATATTATATTTCATGCAATAGCCAAAAATACATTGAAGGTGTCAAAGTATTTTTTTAAAATTATGCTAAAAATCATTAAATATAATAAATATTATGCCCCCATGAAGACATTAATAAACATCTTTATTTTTTTTATGTAAGTACAATTTTTGACTTGTAAATATTAGGGATTGGCGAGATACCCTTTGCAATATATCAGTAAACATACGGCCCACAATAAAAACAAAACAGAACATTTTTAATGGCTATAAAACCTACAATCCGTCTGTGCTAGGGCTGAGAGATAAATCATGCAATTTTATTTGTACTAATTCCTCTATAAAGCCAGCTCTGTAATCATCTGTGAATGTCCATGTGTTCAGCTGGAGCAGTGTTTACTACACAGAGCTATAGTTCTCTGATGAGGTCCGCAAAATATTACATGCGATATCATCATGAAATGGGCAAATCTCAAATAATCATTCATTCATTTTCTTTTCGGCTTAGTCCCTTTCTTAATCTGGGGTCGCCACTGCGGAATGACCCGCCAACTTATATCCAGCATGTTTTACACGGCGGATACCCTTCCAGTACTGCAACCCAGTACTGGGAAACACCCATACATACCATACATCTTGCATTGACACACATACACTACGACCAATTTAGTTTATTCAATTCACCGGAGCACCCGGAGGAAACCCACACCAACACGGGGAGAACATGCAAACTCCACACGGAAAAGCCAAATGACCCAGCCGGGACTCGAACCAGCTACCTTCTTGCTGTGAGGTTACTGTGCTACCCACTGAGCCACTGTGTTGCCATCTCAAATGATCATTTTGCGATATTGACATCTGTTTGCGTAGCTTCCCTGTGAATTACGGCCTTTGTAGTAAACGTTGCTAATGTTAAACTTTGAAGCAGGTGCAAATGCCACATATAAGGACGTTTTTACCTAAGTCACTTCATAGCTTCAGTCGAGTATTTGAATTGAGTGCATCTGTAAAATGTGTCGTCTTACACAGAATAAAGCACGCATTCTATTTCATAATAGCATTCTAAGCAGTGACAAAGGCGTTGCATCATTACGTACTTTATTATCAGGAAAACTAGAAAAAAAACTCCATATAAATAATCCATATGTTGTCATGGTTATGTGTTTATTAATTAGAGGTGCGATTCGGTTCAATTCATTATCACAGTGCATTGACAATGTTTTACATACACAATTTTGTATTTTACTTAACAGCACAAGAATTCTTGTATTAAAATGTATAGTTTAGAAATATATTTATATATTATTTGAATATACAACTTAGTTTTTTAATACAGTCAGATGACCTGTACCTTTAATTTTACCTGCTCAAAGAAAACACTCTTTTTGAATGTTTAAAACAAAACTCAAATACAACAACTTTAATCATAAGGTAAACAAGAGTTTCCATCTGGACCTCCTTCACGGGACTCGACACTTGTAAACACTCGCTCCAACAGGTTTGTGCGGCTCTTGGTCCTGCCCACACTCGTCAGCGCTACCAAGCCGACCAATCACAGAGCTTGTGCTACGTGTCGTTGCGACGTGTAGTTACATTTTTTGAGAGGTGCGCGTCGGCGACTGCCATGGCGAGGGCTATGCGTCCACGCGCAAGCTGCGCTGGAACATACACGTGCGTTTGATGCAGAAGTATTAATCAGCCTTCACTCTGCAGACACGCTGGAGTCTAGATTCACAAGTATCTCTGTAACAGCCGAGAGGTAGGGTAGTCACGATACTGGAATTTAATACCAATCGATACTGAAATTTTAAAAACGTCCATTTCCCGCGAACATTAGAGCGCTGTTGAGCACGTTCTTAAACAGCGCTGATTTGCCGTTGTGTTCACGTGCTCAACAGAAATGACTGTGATTGGCCGTGAAGGTCATCAATTCACTGAACTCACCGCTGTTTACTGAGTGTAACCACAGATACAGGGACACTGGAGTGTTTCAAAGTCATGTCGATCAGCTGCTTTGTCTATAAGCTGACATACGAGCGATCTGCTGATGAATCGCAGCTTTAAAACGCTCCAGCGTGACATGATTTCAGCTGACGGAGCATACAATATTATTATTTTATTTATTTATTTTTTTGAGTGTGCGGCTCTTCATCTGAAGATGAACTACTTGAACCCAAGTCTGGCTGAGCTGGGGGAATTTGCGCGTGCAACATCTTTAGAAATCCAAAACAACCACCTGGTGTAAAGTTCTTGAGGTTTCCTTTGAAGCTTTGAGGGAAAACAATGCATATATTTTGTGCACCGGTTGTCCAATGCTTTAAGTACATTTATTTTTCATTTTTATTGTATACATTTTTTTGCATCAAGTACGCAGTTAGCTTGGATATATAAAACGTCGCCTAAGTTACTCATTTAAACAAGTATTAAAAGCAAACATTTTATATTAATATAATCCTTTAATATTATCTAGAACATATTCATTTTATAAATAGTTAAATTAATTCATTTAGCAATTCCACTCGCTGACAGTTACTCAGAGTCGCCCCCTGTTGTTACAATTAATAGTACAACTGCGAACGCGTCATAAAACCCTCCACAGTTCTCGGCTGTGTGCGTGTAGTCCGTGGAGGCTCGCACTGAGGACCCAGTCGAAAGTATAAATCAGCCTTCAGTCTGTGTTTTGTGTTTGAGTCTGACGGTGCTGTTCTTCCAGGTATGGCTTTGTGGAGTTTGAAGACACCCGTGACGCTGACGATGCCGTGTATGAGCTGAACGGGAAAGAGCTGTGTGGCGAGAGGGTGATGGTGGAGCACGCCCGAGGTCCCCGCAGAGACCGTGACAGCTATGGAGGAGGAGGAGGAGGCGGTGGTGGTGGTGGCGGAGGAGGAGGAGGTTATTATGGTGGAGGAGGTGGAGGAGGAGGAGGCGGCGGCGGAGGAGGAGGAGGTGGTAGCGGCGGAGGACGCAGTAAGTGTTCAGTCACGTAGTACTTAGCAGAGAGCACTTTATTTGATCAACTTATCAAGTTTCCTTTATTTTGTCATTCGAAACATCACAGGAGATGTAATGTGGAATGAAATTACCTTGCACTCAGCAGGAAATATAGTAATATAAATATGAAAAACCTTAGCAGCAGAAAAAAATAAGATTTTGTTTTATTCATAAGTATCAAAATATAAAATGTAAGTTAATCTCAAATTTGTGACAGTTATTTAAACTGTTTGTGATTCTAACTCTACAATTTATTCTATTATATGTATTATTCTGTTATTTGTTTCCCTCTGTCCTGCTTGTGGAGGGCCGCAGACCTGCAGAGTTTACCTCCAATAGACTCCCGGTCTGGACGCTTGTGAAGTCTGATGATCTTGATTATCTTCAGATTAGAAGCTGAGCTCTGCGGGACAGCGGCCTTTCCGCAGGACGATCTGAAAAATAAGCATGTAACAATAAAAATCTGAAAAATAAGCATGTAACCGTATTACCCAGTTTTATATTCCTCCAGGTTTAATGCTGCTTACAAGTGACTTTTCAGTGTCATTAATAAGAACTTAAAAGATTTCTAATTTGACGTTTATACTGTCATGAAGGCAACATCTGCTTGTGCTGCTGAGAATGCAAAGATGTGTATGTATTTCTTTTCTTTTTTTTTTCTTTTTTTTTTTTGGGGCAAAGAAAGCCAAGCCAGTTTCACACAGCTTTCTGGATTGATTCTGTTTTCACAATGTAATGCTAATGAAGTGTCATATGTGAATGTAAGCCTTTAGGCCTGTCGCATCTATTACCCTATTTATTTATTTTAATCAAATATTGAAGTTGAATTTTATTCTGTTTTTTAAAAAATATTTGAATTACTAGATATTTGAAACATTGTTTTATAAGATTTTGTGCATGTGCAGTTATTGTGATGTACATTTACTTATTTATTTTTTTATATATAAAATAGCTTTCCTTTTCCCCATATACCATTTCTTTATAGAGATTGGGAATTTGCGTCACGGCACGTTGCATTGTATGTAGCTGTATTTAGGAGAGTGAGACTTAAGAAATAAATTGCTGATTTATATGAATACTTTTTGATTACAGCTTGGATTATATAATATTAGGTGTTAAATTTATTCACGTTTGCTCACTAAAAGTGGCTAAAACCATATAATAACTATATCTCTAGCGGTTAAAATATAATTTATTATTGAAGTTAAAGCATTAAGACAAGCTCCTTTGAAAGTGCATTGTGGACAGTGCTTATATTTAAAGTTTCTACATATGCTGTCTCAATCTGTACAACATTTCTACATGTGTTTTCCTGCCATGTTTGCGTAGCATGTGCTTGGATGTTAATGGAGCTTTTATCAAAAATCAAGAAATGTGACTTTAGAATTTTACTCATCATTCCAACACAATGTTAAAGAGATAACTCACCCAAAAATGCAATTTGTCATCAATTACTCACCCTTTACTTGTTTCAAACCATTGAGTTTCTTTCTTCTGTTGAACATACAAGTAGATATTTTGAAGAATGCTGGAAACCTGTAACAATTGACTTCCATAGTATTTGTTTTCCCTACTATGGAAGTCAATATTTGCAAGTTATTATTATTTTTTTTTCTTCAAAATATTTCTGAGGAAAGAAACTCAAAGTCTGGAACCACTCGAGGGAGAGTAAATAGTGAGTAAACTTTCATTTTAAGTCAAGTAGCATAATCATAACATGTATAAATGATTACTACGCGCTCTGAACCGTAGCTTCAGTGTCCTTCAATAATCCAGTGCACTGCGCTGTGACGGCAGCTTCCCATTCTCTATTCCCTATTCTGAGTTCTAGCCCAGTGGAAAGTAAGCATCAACGTCCATGTCTAAGTTATTAACTACTTCAGATTTGATTTTCACAATAACAAAGTCCTTGATGTTTCAATTTGAAAGAGTCCAGTGGGGGCTGAGGCTGAGTCCAAGTGTCGTTGTGGCTAAGATGACTACCTGACCGGTTTGGCCTTGGCCTCTTCACCTTACAATGTGTGTGTGACCTTTGCCCCTTGATGCTTTGGCTGACCTAACCGGAAGCCAAGACGACCACAGCCTTTTGCCAATAGACCAGGGGTGATGGTGAGGAATGCCACTAGTTATTGCTATGTTGTCCATATGGAAAAAGCCTCTAGCCAAGATGTAATAGAAATGTCTGAAATGGAGACATTGGGTTTTGCACTAGCAATTTCTGTGCGGACAAGTCAGGATGTTCATGCCAAGGTGTTTATTAAATATTTAAATGTATCAGAATAATTTTGCCCTGAAAGACCTGAGATTTGATCGTCTGGTCAGCCTTATTGTGTGTCTTATCAGATTCTCTTTTATCCAAATAGTAATGCCTTTCTGGGAGGCAGCAAAGTGCTCTTGAGTCTCAGCAGGTTGGCAATAAGCAACAGAGGGCAAATATGACCTGTATTTCCTAATAGACTCTAATATTAATTCAGTGGCGTCCATCTTTCCTTGGGGTGTCTCTTATAAAAGGTCGTCTTATGTTCCCTTCCCTTTTGTACTGAAGGTGGTTACAGCAGCAGGAGTCGCACCGGTAGGGACAAGTATGGTCCTCCTGTTCGCACTGAGTATCGGCTCGTTGTGGAGAATCTGTCTAGTCGCTGCAGCTGGCAAGACCTAAAGGTAAGGGTGGTAAAATGGCACAACACTGGTCAGCTCCATTTCCCAGCATGTTTTCCATTTTATACAGTAACTATAATGTTTAATTCCGAAAATAGAATCTGATTTTAAGCCTCTTTTTGTTACTTCAGACCAAAACTTTCAATGCATCATTCTGTTTACAAATTGTTTAAGTTACCGATTCTGGGGTTTTCAAAATGCATCCCTTTTCTCTCATGAATAGATTCTGAGGTTGGTTAGTTTTTTAACAGCAGGTGCTGTTGCTTATAGCTGATAGATGCTTTACAAACGGCCGTACTCTATTTGCCTCAGGTTCCTTACAAATACCTCTTAAGTAATCCTAAAATAATCATTAATAAAATTAGGAAAAGTTTAAGTGAATTACAAGAGTGTTCATAGTGAGCTTGTTTAAAAATGAGCCTAGACTTCAAAAACAGAGCGCCATCTGCTGTTAAAAACTAGCCTGGCCTAGAGCGCCATCGCCTGCAGTTAGAAACTAGCCTAGAGCAGTTTCTGCTGTTAAAAACTAGCCTAGAGCGAAATCACCTGCAGTTAAAAACTAGCCTAGAGCAGTTTCTGCTGTTTAAAACTAGCCTAGAGCGAAATCACCTGCAGTTAGAAACTAGCCTAGAGCAGTTTCGGCTGTTTAAAACTAGCCTAGAGCAGTTTCGGCTGTTTACAACTAGCCTAGAGCAGTTTCTGCTGTTTACAACTAGCCTAGAGCAGTTTCTGCTGTTTAAAACTAGCCTAGAGCAGTTTCTGCTGTTTAAAACTAGCCTAGAGCGAAATCACCTGCAGTTAGAAACTAGCCTAGAGCAGCTTCTGCTGTTTAAAAACTAGCCTAGAGCAAAATCACCTGCAGTTAGAAACTAGCCTAGAGGGACATTATCTGCTGTTAAACTAGCCTAGAGCAACACCTTCTTAGAATAGATCTAAAAAAAGCAATATCAGAATCGATTCCTCCAATTTTCCACCATCTTTATAATGTGTAAATTAAATGTTTAAGTCACTTCATTTTGGTTGCAGGAAGTTTATCATCTAAAATGTTACTTGGATTTCAGAATCATTGCAGTTCCTTAGATCTTTTCTTTGAGAACCTGTTGTGCACGAAGCTGAAGTTTGGGTTCCCTTTGCAGGATTTCATGCGACAGGCTGGTGAGGTGACCTATGCGGATGCCCATAAGGAGCGTGCCAACGAGGGCGTCATTGAATTTCGCTCTTACTCTGATATGCGGAGAGCTCTAGAGAAACTGGATGGCACTGACATCAATGGCAGGAAGATTCGTCTGGTTGAAGACAAGCCACGAAGACGTCGCTCCTACTCTGGAAGTCGCTCACGGTGAGACTTTGCAATTTTCACTTTGGGTATACCTCAGGGTTCTCCGTTGGGTCCGTTTTTATGGCTGGTTTAAACATTTTCCATAAGGGCAACAGTATTTGCACCTACTTTACAGATTTGACTGTTTAAGACAGGGCTAAAATCTAGTTACTGTAACTTTTTTTTTTATTTTTTTTTTTTTTATCCACGACTTAAAGTAACTGACTAATAATTTTTAGTTAATTTTTATTAGTTACTTACAATATTTAGGGCAATATATTATATGTAAATACAGCCGCTTTTTGTGAATCGATTCAGAGATGCAGAGTAATATGTTTTATGGAGAATGAGAAATTAAATTGAGAAATTAGTTTACACAAATTCAGAGAAGCAGAGTAACTGTGCGTTCACAGCTCTGCCGGCGAGAGCGTCAATTCACTACATTGATCTCATATTTAAAGGGGCAGTTGCAGCATATCAGAAAATCAGTTACATTCCCGCATAAAACACGCTTTCTAGCGTGAAAATATTGCACGCTTTTTATCAAATTCATTTAACAATGGAAGATCAAGTTGTTGCGTGTGGTGTGGCTTTGCTCCACTTATCCAATATGTCCATATGTCTAAAATATTCTGAAGCAGCAATACTGTTTTGTACTGTCGTTATAGTTAGAGGGAGATTCTTTTACTCGCCTCTTTTATGTATGTCACTAAGAAAACATCGTAAATAATTGGAAATTAGGCAGCCGCAATAATCAAACCCTTGGGACCAACTGTCGAAACCAAAGTTCACAGTGACTGTGTTCTCTGGAATCCTCTCAAGCGATGGACTTCTACCTTCCGATTGCTTGCTGCTGAACCGCGTCATAGCTTATTACCATAAAGTTGACTTGATTTCAACTCTCCTCGATGCCCACACCGGCGAAGACGCTCCTCGCCGCTTAATGCCACCGGCTGCCATTGAAAATGAATGACTTCCGGTGACTTTGACTCTCTCGCCGCTTTCGGTGTGAACGCACAGTAACTGTAAATATATTTTTGTTATTCAGATATTTTGCATATCAATTTTTGCTGCTTTGTACAGCTGTACATGCTTAAGAAAAAATGTAATTGTATTTATAGTCAATATGTCAATATAAAGAAAATAAGTATGAAATATGGTGTCATTACTTTAAACGTTTAGTTTTGATGCATGTATTGTTTTTATTGTGTTATTTTATTTTTAGATCAAAACTGAAGGGTCCTGTTTGAAATGTAATTTTTAAAACAGTTGCAATGATGTAATTAGGAATTAGTTTTTTCCAAGTAACTTACCCAACACTGGGTAAAACCAAGTATTTATTTGCTTTAAAGCATTTATAAAAAAAATTTCACCAGGTCTCGTAGCCGCCGTCGTTCACGCAGCAGGAGTCGCCGTAGCAGCCGTTCTCGTAGCAACTCAAGATCTCGCTCAAGGTAATAGTTAATAATAGATAATTAAAACTGATTAGATGTTAAGTCTTTTGGAGCTTGTCTTTCATCGTCCTTTTGTCTTCTGCAGGTCCCGCTCTCGTCGTCACCGCTCCCGCTCAGGCCGCAGGTCTCGTTCCAAGTCAGGAAACAAGTCTCGCTCCAAATCTCCATCCAGCAAGTCTCGCTCTCGCAACCGTAAATCTCGTTCCCGCTCTCACTCCCGCACACACAAATCACACAGTCGGTCAACTAGTCGCAAGTCTCGCTCCCGCTCAGATGACCGCAAGTCTCGCTCCAAGAGCACTTCTAAGGTGAAGTCAGAGCGCGGTCGCTCCAAGGAGAAGTCGGTGGGCAAGAAATCCAGAAGCAGGTCTGCTTCGCCTATGGAGAATGGAGACGGGGAGCGTCCCAAATCTGCTTCTCGCTCTCCGTCGCCTCCGGCAGAACAGAGCAAATACAAGTCTCCAGACAGGCATTCACGCTCCCGCTCGAAGTCTGGCTCGCGCTCTAAATCCCGCTCCCGTTCCAGATCTGCGTCCCAAGACTAGTGTTGAGAAGTTAGATTATTATTTTTTTTTCTTTCTTTTTTTTTTTTTTTTTTTTCTCCTCCCCACCACCTAATTAGATGTACATTTGTCCAGGATAGTTTTCTAATGGCAATGGTATCCAGATCCAGGCATTTCGTTTTTGCTTTTTAATTCCGTGTCTTCTATAGAGAGAATCATAGCTTCGATATTTTATATACACACACACACTCACACACCCCAATGGCATGGAAATGGTCATCTGATTATATTTAGTGCGCTGCATGTCAATCTTTTTTAAACTGTGATCCTCTGTGCTGTGTGGGCTGGATTAAAGGCCTTTTGGTATTGAAACGACTGACCACTGCGTCTTGTGGCTTCTACAGTGCTGTTTGTCATCTAAAGAAACCAGGCTTCCTTTTCTTCATGTAATTAGCCAATCGAAAACTTTTTTTTGTTTTATTAAATTTCACAACCTAGTTCACTGTTGTTGTGTTTTTTTTTCTGAAGGTGCTTTGAAATGTGCATATTTTTATTCAATGTTTGACGTAATCTCCTAAATCATGAAGCGAGGGTGGGACGGAGTAGCTCCTTTATCAAACAGCCAATAGCGTTTTATCACAGCTCTGCCAGTGAGACTGGTTGAGCTGAAGTGCAACAAATGAGAAGCATCTTGAAGGGGGCGGGAGATACTAAAGAGCATTGGGTTGGACAGAAGATTTGATGAGAAATGAAAGTATCGGGCGAAGTGAAAAAGTCGTTGATCCATTTAAAGGTGCCCTATAAAGAATCTTGTTATATCTAGGCATATATTGAATAAGAGATCAGTATATGGAAATGGCCATACCGTAAGCCTCAGACACCATTGTTTTTTCATTCTCATGTAAAACCGTGGTGGACAAAAGGCCAATCAGAACACAAAACAGACTCTCAGGTCATGCCCTTAGCATTTGCATGTACTTTAGGTTGTTCATCCCAACCTGACGAGCAGCCTCGTCATCTGAAGATCAGCAGTCAAAACACTGACTGCATGCTCTGGAATCATTAAAGAGCACCTATTTTACCCCTTTTACAATATGTAAGATAAGCCTTTGGTGTCTCCAGAATGTGTCTGTAAAGTTTCAGCTCAAAATACCCATCAGATCATTTATTATAGCCTCCAGAATCAGCCCATTTTGCAGTCTGAATACATTGTAGCTGTTTTCGTAGCCTGTGGCTTTAAATCCAAATGAGCTGCTTCTCCCCGCCCACCGCTCCCACATGCGTGTCTGCTTCTCATCATGCTTTACGTCAGATAAACAACAGTCAGTGACAGAGACAGACTCGTATGAAGCTGAAATACAGCTCATTAGTCAAAAATACCAAGTAAGTTTATTTGATGTATTTGTGGTGGTTTATCCAAGCCTTTCTGAAATGATGAGTCTCACACAAGTGCCGTTTGCAGTACACAGAGACGCACTTAATAGCATTTACTGACACCATGCGGCCGTGGTGATTATAGCGGTTAAGAATTACATAGTGATTTTACTGTCTTTACTACAAACATGCTCTGTTTTAAAAACGTTTTAAACTTATAAAAATAACAGAGTTGTAACATGTTTTAATCCCAGTTTCTTTGCAAAAAAAATTTCTGTGGATGTGTACACATGTTGTTATTATAGAAACATGGTGCCTGTCAATCAATTCGGTGGACGGGATAAACCGCACTCCTACAACACATTGCGGTGGGCCTCAAAATCACTGGGATTTGGGTCCTATTTTAACGTCAGGAAATTTGAAAAAAAGAGACTCGTTGGGTTTATGACTGGACACACTATACATGCACACGACTCTGTCCAAACAGCTTACAAAAGTTGATTTTCATCATAGGTGCCCTTTAATATGCATGCCTCAAGGCTCTGTTTGATAAGCCACAACGTTTCCTAGTGGGACAACAATGATCATTTTGCTTTTGTAGTTATTTTCCAGTTTACTTTTAACTTACTATGTATGTGTGACTTTTATTTTGAAAACGGGAGAAGCAGTTTGTTTACTTCGCGTTTGTGAGCAACGACTGCATGAGATGTTCAAACTCATGTCAGGATCCAAAATGCAGGATTCATGTTTCGCGTACGTACTGAAAATACGTGTTCAGCGTACATCATGCAGTGTGTATATCTCTGAGAGCTGTATGGCACGACCAATCCAAATATGGTCAATATGGACCACCTGATTGTAGGGGCGTTTTATGGAATAATAAATGAGCGAATAAAACTTATATAAACCTCAATAAATCATATAAATCTCTTTCTGGAGATAAAAAAAAAAAAACTTAAGTCACGTACCTACTATGTAGATATCAGAATACAATTCAACTATCTCCCTCCTGAAAGACCTGCAGGACTCATTTGAACAGGCTGTTATCAGTTGTACTGGTTATTGTCTTACAATTACTACAGATTGTAGTGTCAAAATGAGTATTACCAAATTAATAAAGGGACAAAATGAGTACCCTGATTAATAAAGGGACTAAGCCGAAAAGAAAATGAATGAATGAA
>CAIGQV010019158.1:922098-936578 GCA_903798115.1 Danio jaintianensis | reverse complement strand
TGCAGTTGGGTCTCCGGGCCTGCAGCTTCATAATGTTGGCCGGTTTCCCCCACAGTCCAAAGACATGCGCTATAGGTGAATTGAATATCTGTTTATGTTTCCCAGTACTGGGTTGCAGATGGAAGAATGATGAATAAATGGACTAAGCCGAAGGCAAATGAATGAATGAGTCAATTAAATGAATAACAAAACAAGTATTTATTTTAGTGGAGACTGATTCATAATAACCAAAAATAATCTCTTTAAAAATAACAAATGCATCTTATTGGATATTATCATTAATGAATGAGCCGATATCTTCAAAATCGTACAATATAATGACAATTCCAAAATAAATGAAAGACCGTTTCTGTATGAAATTGACAAAATGAACATTTTACATCAACGCAGGACATAGATATATACACTAGATATCGCATACGGACCCTGAGCATGCGTCAATAGCGCCGCCACATTGGTACAGTGCTCCCAGGACAAATGTCATTAAACAGCACTAGTCAAGCCAATGTGAAGATGCTGGACGTTTGCGCGGTTAATAATAATAATCAACATATAACATGCTTAATGTATGCAAATGTATAGAATAATTGAGGTAAAGTTGGTTTTACATTCGTTCATTTTAACAGTCCCTATATTGCTTACCACGCTAATTTGAATATTCGGTCTGAAATCGCATTTAAGTATGACTTTTAAACAACATTAGCACCATTTAATTGACAGTGAACAATCTTGTACTTTGATAATCATTGGCTGCTATTTCCCTGTTTATAATCAGCAAAAATACTTTTCTGACAATTAAATATGATTAAATAATGCCCAAATTTAGTATAGTGTTTAGTATAAATTCTATACACTAGTTGTTGTTAGTTAAAGTGGATGTATATGTAGGATATTTGTGTATTGATCACGTTTGTATTGAGTGTTTATGTCACAGGTGTCAAAGCCAGTTCCTGGAGGGCCGCAGCTCTGCACAGTATTATTAATGTTGTTGTTAAAATTATTATTATTATACAACTATTATTCTAAATAAATAACAGAAAATAATGTAAAGACACAACTGGAGTAATATGCTAAGATTACTTAAGAAACCTTTTGCATGAATATTAAATATGATAATTCTATAGAATACAAAAAATATGTGTTTTATAGAATTATCTGTCTTAGACCCGACTCATTGCCGAGAATTAATGTTATTTAAGGGCGATCGCCCATATTGCCGATGCCTAAATCTGCCACTGATTAGAAATCATGATCGTTTTACTTGTTTTGTTTTGTTTTCAGACAGAAGATTTGTGTTCGTCGATGAAGAAGAGCTGTTCAGCATGATGAAGGACATCGACTGCCTGTACTGTAGGATTCCAGTTATCGGATCTAAACATCACCTCAAAAAGAGACACCTCAGATTCGCCATCTATTATAAAGACTCTGGCATTGGTAATTGAACAGTAAAGAAGTCTACACTGAAATGATGTTTTACACCCATTGGATCAGCTCTAACGCGGTCTGTTCTCTCGGACAGGGAAGTTTTCCATCCCCTGTTACTGCTCTGATGGAGGTCATGGCAGGAGTCACTGGCATTGCCCGATGTGCAGAAAAATATTGCAGAGGACAAAGGATTACAAAATCCACATCTACAACCACGGTTTGTGTATTATCCGTTTGGAAGTGTAAAGGTCAATGACAAGTATCAAAACGCATTTAATGATCTAATTTAATTAATTAAAATTGTAGCTTTTTTGTCGTGTTTCTAGTCCAAATATCTAAGAATTCTGAAATCAAGCATTTTCTAGACAAGCAAAAAAATATTGGCTTGTTTTCAGTCAAAATTAAGTAAGTCTTTCCTTAAAACAAGCTAAATAATCTTGTTTTTGCTTTTTTTTTTTTTTTTTCTCAATTCATCTTTATTTCTATAGCGCTTTTACAATGTAGATTGTGTCAAAGCAGCTTCACATAGAAGATTATAGTGAATTGGAATGGTGTCCGTTCAGTTTTTAGAGTTTAAGTTCAGTTCAGTTCAGTGTGGTTTAATTTTCACTGCTGAGAGTCCAAACACTGAAGAGCAAATCCATTGATGCGCAGCTCTACAAGTCCCGAACCATGCAAGCCAGTGCTTGCTTGCCCCATTGGCAGATTATTTAGCTTGTTTTAAGGAAAAACTCAATTTTGACATATATTTCTGAAATCAAGATATGCTTTATGTGTCTAGAAAAGGCTTTTTGATGTAAGAGTTTTTAGATATTTGGACTAGAAACAAGACAAAAACTCTTAAGAAAGTTGTCGTTTTACAGAACAAAAATGTTATTCAGTATAAATAACTCCATTTCTCTCACTTAATACTCAATATACCGTCAGGAGCAGTGTTGTGTGAGTTACTTAAAAAAAAAGTTATTAATTACTACATACATCATTAAAATTGTGTGTAAATAGTTGCTGTAACTCTCTTCACAACAACACAGATACAGGTTGGTTCTCCAGAACGGGCGTTTTATTCTTAAGGTCGTCCTCTTAATGTCCTTTGACACCGTGAGAACTGTATTAGTAAATGAACAGTACAAATACATCAGAAATGATACAAAACACGGTTGTCTAATACATTACACAAGCAAAACAAATACCTCGTTGATCGCTTGTCATGAAAAGAGGGTCCTTGGGTTAATAAAGTCCTTTTACTGTCCTTTTGACTTATGACAGCATCAGTGATGGGAATAACGGCGCTATAAATAAACAATGTTACTAACGGCGATACTTTTTTCAGTAACGAGTAATCAAATTAATTACTGTTTCCCCTTTTACAACGCCGTTACCGTTACTGACAATAAAATGCGCGTTACTATAATTGAGAACACTGAAGCAGTTTTCATGCGTGCAGCGTCTCTCTCAGCCATAGGACCTCTCTTTCACTGGGGTGTGTGTGTGTGTGTGTGTGTGTGTGTGTTTGTTCGGGGCTGGGGCGGGACACATAACCAACAAGTGATAATGATTGGTGTGTCTGTGAACGTGGTGTAACTGAGAACATGATGATTGGCTTAGATAGAGTACATTTCCATCGTTTGCCAATCAGAGGCAGAGTAGTGCTGGTGTTCACACTCAAGCACACACACAATCAGTGGCACACACCAACGACCAGCAGTCAGAACGATGGCAAATCCAACAAGTTCAAAGGTAGCTTTAGCAAACCGGAAATATAAGCACTACTTTTCCCTCGTTGAGGTGAAAGGCAAGGATGTTTATGTATCGTGCAACTTATGACCAGGAAAAAAAAGAGTCTCTCTGCGTCGGTGACAAGTAATTCTAATCTAATGAAGCGCCTCACGTGGTCACATGCCACCACAAAATTAGAGGCTACGCAGGTGATAACGTGAGCTCTTCTACCAAAGGAGGAGACGAAGCCACGACTTCATTTTTCTTCACCGCAAACACTTATTACTCAGAATTAAACAAAATAATATCTAATATCTATAAGTTCTAAACCATCTATTGTGTTTTATTATGCAACAATAGTAATGATAATATTTATAATATGTTGAATTTGATGGTTGTCTCTTACATTGTCCAACAACAACCATAAAATAGTGTAGATTAGTGCACAATGTTTTATATTTATTTTATAGTCATTTGACATTAGATTTTTTTTAAAGTAACGCAATAGGTACTTTCCATGGTAATTAGTTACTTTTAATTCATTATTAACTAATTGTTATTAATTAATTAACTTTTAACTCAGTTACTATTTGTGAGAAGTAATTAGTAACTATAACTAATTACTATTGTAAAGGAACAACACTGGACAGCAGTGTCTTTAAGCTTGAACACATTTAACATAACACAGCGCTGAGATGCGTCCGCTCATCGTTAGTCTATCCAGCGACTCATAAACACGTCACTCACATTACACGTCATTATCATTAAAGTAACATGCTCCCACAGTCAATGTCTTAAAGTACATCATATGAAATTATAACACTGTAACAAAGTTAGATGGCCATCGGGAAGAAGGTGGCGGAGAACCGACAAACTTTTAAATAATTTTTAATGAGAAAATAAAAACAAACAGAAAGCAAAAGTAAAACATAAAATGTCCAGGCCTGGTCCTCTCTAGTCTTTCACTGCTGTCTCTCCTTCTTCTATAGTCCAGAGCTCCTCCGTGGGACTCGAGGCCGGTGTGCGGTGCAGGTGCTTCATTGTCACTCAAGCCCCGGCCTCATTCCGTTCCCACGGCTCTCGGCCCCGCCCACTCGCCACAAACACATTTAAACATTCCAACACATTTACATTTATAAATACACTTCTGCTGAATTATTACAGACTTTAAATCACTAAAGAAATAAATATAAAACAAATACGTAAAATAAATGTGCAAATATGCAGAATGCTTGATAACGGCACTTACAGTTGCTTTGTCTGAAAGGTAACTTGCTTCCTCAGTAATTGAATTACTTGACATAATACTACTAAAAATCTATATAAATCTCAACGTGTATTTGACAGTTGAAATGAAACTCTTTAAATTCTTTACATGCGTGTCAAACAGGACCTATTTTTATTTTCTTGAAATGTTAAGCATTTTACATAAAACTCCAAGCATTTCAAATGAGTGACAGCTTATTTCATATTTACTATTAAAATTACTTCTTATTTCTTTGTTTTTTTTAAGCATGTTTAATTGTTAGACGGATCTAATATTCTTTTAAAAAAATATGCGTAATATCTGAGTAACAACAAAAAAATATATGTGCACACAATTACTCTGCTTTTATGAATGTACCTTATATTTTCATGAAATGGTTTCTCCCTCAATTCACTTGTGTGCTGTTGGGGATGTTTTCATCCACTCTAGGGGGATTTTGAGTCTTAATTTGGCCACAACTGTCTCTGTTTCAGCAAATCGAATGATTTTTGGTGACAAATCTTATTTTGACGCATATTTTGGGAAAATGCTTTGAAAATTTTCAAAAACTCAACAATACACTCTGGGCAAATTGACTACCCTTTCATTATGTTGGTGGCTGTTTTTGCCCCGTTGACTTCCATTATAAGGACATTTTTGATTGCAAAGCCATGACAGCATATAATCATGCATTCTTGATTGTTGGGGGTTTCCATGTTGGGAAGAGGTCAAGTTAGTAATTTTT
The DNA here is from genome assembly GCA_903798115.1 of Danio jaintianensis. Classification (NCBI taxonomy): domain Eukaryota; kingdom Metazoa; phylum Chordata; class Actinopteri; order Cypriniformes; family Danionidae; genus Danio; species Danio jaintianensis. The sequence continues at coordinate 931,446 of CAIGQV010019158.1, read as the reverse complement.
ACTGTTGATCATCAGTTGCAGTGCAAAAAAAGCTTAGTTTCTGCCTTCTATATGGAGTATAGTGTGTTTGTGTGTGTGAGAGAGACCTTTGCGCACTTATCTTGATATGTCTGATTAAATTAAAATAAGCAGCTCCGCTCTCAGAACATAGTAAACAAAGTAAGTGAATTTATGCACACACACACTCAAATTTGCTGTTTTACTCCATAGAACTCCATATAAAAGACAAACTTTTTTTTTTGCACAGGCCCATCTAAAGGGTTAATGCTGCCAACTCATGATCAACAGTAAAACGTACAATTTTTACCTCTTCCCAGTAGGGAAAACCACCAATAATCAAGAATGCATGATTATATGGTGTCAAAGGCTTTGCAATCAAAAAATGTCATCATAATGGAACAAACATAACGAAAGGGTAGTCAGATTGAACAACACACCAGAGTTAAGCATGTTCAGTCATCTTGATAAACGTAACCTTATGTTTGTATAACAAACACTACAATTACTCTGCTTCTCTTTATACTGAACTGTTTCATTCATTAGTATTTAAGGCGAGTACATTTTTAAAGACCTAAAAATGAAAAGTAATCCCTTTTATTTTTTTTTAAGCAGAAAAGTCATTAAATTACAGTAATTAGTTGCTTTGTAGGGGCTCCAGAGACTATAGCAAAACTATAGTTCACATGCACTGCATGCTGGGAGAATATTTGTAGTTTTCTAGACTGTTAAAAAAAGTGTTGGTTTCCACACAACCAATTTGTGTTGGGTCAACATGAAGGAATTAAGTTAACTTGTTATTTTTTACACATTTAAATGGATCGAACATAAAACAATTGAGTTGTCCCCCTAAAAAACAAAACAAGAATTGTGTTGTTTCAGCTCATTGTATTAAGTAGTTCGAAGCAAACGTCTTTTTTTTTTGAGTGTATATGCGCTTGTCTTCCCTGTTTGTGGCTTGACTTTATTATGGTGGCTTGAGAAAGCCAACATACTGTTATACTACATAAACTTATTATTCTTCCGTCTTCTTCTTCTGAGACTAATTTCTGTATGCATCTCCTCCTAGACCGTTCATACTACAACCACCAAACTAAAACCAAACCTCCAAACTGGTCTGACTCGGGTTGCTATATTTTTTCCAACTGATCCGACTTACGGTTTCCCGAAAACGGACCCGGAAAATTCAGAAAAGTCCCATTGACTCAACATTGGACCAAACTTTATGACCTCATAACTTTCCGCCAGACTGTCATACAGACTTAAGGTTACGGTCATTTAACTCAGGCTACCAATCTGCCAATCACTGATGGCCTTTCAACTTACTAGCCACACCCTAGCAACCACTTACGGCACCCTAGCAACTGTTCCATAGACTTCCATTGTAAAAAACTGCCATTGACTTTACATTGGACATACTAACAACATACCAATTCATGCTAACAATATACTAATCCATACTAGAAACATACTAACAAACATACTAACATACTAATCATACTAGCCTAGCAACACCTTAGTAGCCACCTAGAACACCCTAGCAACCGCCTAGCAACCACTCAGAACACCTTAGCAACGGCCTAGCAATGCCTTAGCAACCACCTAGAACACCCTAGCAACCGCCTAGCAACGCCTTAGTAACCACTCAGAACACCCTAGCAACGCCTTAGCAACCACCTACCAACGATTCAGAACACTTTAGCAACCACCTAGCAATGCCTTAGCAACCACTCAGAACACCATAGCAACCGCCTACCAACCACTCAGAACACTTTAGCAACGCCTTAGCAACCACTCAAAACACCATAGCAACGCTCAAAACACCCTAGCAACGCCTTAGCAGCCGCCTAGCAACATCTTAGCAACCACTCAGAACACCATAGCAACTACCTAGCAACACCTTAGCAACCACTCAAAACACCCCAGCAACCACCTAGCAATGCCTTAGCAGCCGCCTAGCAACATCTTAGCAACCACTCAGAACACCATAGCAACTACCTAGCAACCATTCAGAACACCCTAGCAACCGCCTAGCAACATCTTAGCAACCACCTAGCAATGCCTTAGCAACCACTCAGAACACCCTAGCAACCACTCAGAACACCCTAGCAACCGCCTAGCAACACCTTAGCGACCACCTAGAGCACCCTAGCAACACCTTAGCAACCACTCAGAACACCCTAGCAACCGCCTAGCAACACCTTAGCAACCACCTAGAACACCCTAGCAATTCCATAGCAACCACTCAGAACAACCTAGCAACCGCCTAGCAATGCCTTAGCAACCACTCAGTGGTCGACCTAGCAATCACTCAGAATACCCTAGCAACCACCTAGCAACCCTTTAACAACTACCTGGAACACCCTAGCAATGCCTTAGCAACCGTCGAGCAACCACTCAGAACACCTTAGCAACTGCCTAGCAACACCTTAACAAACAGTCAAAACTCCCTAGATTCGCCCTAGAAACACTCAAAACACCCTAGCAACACCTTAGCAAAGACTCAGAACACCCTAGCAAGAAACATGCCAATCCATACTAGAAACCTGCTACCCTTTATGTCAGGGGTCACCAAACTCGGTCCTGGAGGGCCGGTGTCCTGCAGATTTTAGCTCCAACCCTAATCAAACACACCTGAAACCGCTAATCAAGCTCTTACTAGGTATACTTGAAACATCCAGGCATGTGTGTTGAGGCAAGTTGGAGCTAAACCCTGCAGGGACACTGGCCCTCCAGGACTGAGTTTGGTGACCCCTGCTTTATGTAGTTATCTATCTATACCAATTGTTTCAAACTACTTTAAAACTACTTCAATTGTTTAATTTTTAAAGCTACTTCAAACTTTCAGACGAGGCTTTCTCAAGCCACCATAAAGTTTGTCTACGAACTTTACTTCTCTAGTTGTTTTTGTTGTTCGCTTGTTTTAATCCTTCACTTATTAATAATCCACTTCTGATCTGTTTCGTGTAATTGCAGGTGTTAAGATGACCGACAAATCCACAGGTGAGAGATGATGTTTAAGCATTTTCAGTAACAGTCAAATAATTCATCAAATTATTGACTGTTCAAAACCAGTCAGTCAGTCAGTTACTTAAAGTAATAGTGCACCTTATAAAAATGAACCTCCCTCAGGTCATCCAAGATGTGGGTGACTTTTAGCTAAGAGACAAGACATGACACGCGTATAGTTTTGAATGGGGAAAAGTGTAACGGTCAATATGGCAAATGAAGCTCCGACTTCTAATACAGGAGCCAATCATCGATCGATATAGGCTGACGATTTTCTAGGGGAGGGGCTCTGACCAGACGTGAGTCTTGTGTGATTCGAACATTTAGAAATGAAACTAAAGAGACGGTTGTAGATTAGTTTTATTGGTGCTTCCTAATATGAAATGTAATCGTAAGCTTGGCAAGCGATTTTGGAGAATTTGATGATTCCCCATTCAACCAGAATGCCCGAGCATACTGCCCGAGAGGCGTTTCAAAGATGGCCGTCGAGTGAAATGACTTGCCTTAAAGGGACTTTGCTTTTAGTTTCTGAAGTACCACCCTAAAGAAGATTTTGAGCTGGCGATTCATTTAATGCAAGTCAGCAGTCAGCGCTTTTTGAGATTTAAAAATAAACACAAACAAACAAGTGAAGCTCAATTACAGTGGTGATACGCTGAGGTCTTATGAAGTGGAAAGATCAATTCAAGAAACTGAATTTTCTTTACAATGTTATTAGCTTTAATCCACAGCCTGGGCAGTTCTAGTGTAGTGAACATGAGCTTGAGTTCATTTATCAGAGTCATATGGGATGATTATGGTTTCAATATTATTTGCGAATGCACACTCTGTCATCCACGCGCTCCATCAATGTTGCCTATGCATTTTTACATCCACAAACGAATGGCTTTCAACCCGAGTCTGTGAATTTAAGATTTGCGCAAACATAAACATGTTCGTGAAAACAAATATTATGTTTTGCATTCATGCATCTTCATTTACGTGTGCGAAAAGGACGTTTTGCATTTGCAGATCAGGTGACGCGCGCGCGTGTGAATTGACTTTTTGTTTGAGTCTATACTGCCGGCTTCGTTTAAATTTTGAGACTTTCTTTTCGCGTTTTTTAAAGTTTTTCAGGAATCAAACGCAAACAACTTTACACGAAAAAGCCACGACGTTCTTATTTAATGTGTACACATCTACCTACCGATTTGAGAAATATACAATCCTGCGTTACTACACTTGTGTCTGAAAAAGCCAGATTTAAATAAATGTGCAGCATCTTGTAAAAATAGTTGAAAAATGACAAAAAATGACATAATATGTACATAATGTCACACAAAATACAAAAAATGTACATAATATGTCACACAGCAGCGATTGGATATTATTCTGTTTTTAGTGATATGACAGATAGTCACCCTCCTGCCCACCTGAGTGTGGACGTTGCCTAAAAGCGCTGTCTCTATACACCGGCTCGGTAATGCTATGCTGAGATTGCCATCTAGTGGTTACTGGCTAAATTGCATTGGCACATTTGCGCGGATCGAAAGTTGCACGTGGATCGAAAGTTGCGTGCGTGTGTATTTGCCGACAAACTGTGTAAAATCAGTCTCATAATCCAAATGAGCGCCACCTGATCCACACGTGCAAATTATGATTCACGTACACAAAACAGAGCATGTGTATTCACAAAGACAACTCTGTCTGCACATTTATTTAAATCTGGCTTTTTCAGACACAAGTGTAGTAACGCAGGATTGTATATTTCTCAAATCGGTAGGTAGATGTGTACACATTAAATAAGAACGTCGTGGCTTTTTCGTGTAAAGTTGTTTGCGTTTGATTCCTAAAAAAACGTGAAAAGAAAGTCTCAAAATTCAAACGAAGCCGGCAGTATAGACTCAAACAAAAAGTCAATTCACACGCGCGCGCGTCACCTGATCTGCAAATGCAAAACGTCCTTTTCGCACACGTAAATGAAGATGCATGAATGCAAAACATAATATTTGTTTTCACGAACATGTTTATGTTTGCGCAAATCTTAAATTCACAGACTCGGGTTGAAAGCCATTCGTTTGTGGATGTAAAAATGCATAGGCAACATTGATGGAGCGCGTGGATGACAGAGTGTGCATTCGCAAATAATATTGAAACCATAATCATCCCATAGAGTCATGCCTGTGAGTGTAATTTATAGCTTGGACAGTCACAGGAATGATGCCTTTTTGGCAAAATCATGCATCCTTACATTCGCATCCGAGTTTGGCTTGTCGTCAGTTGGCCAAAAGCAGAGATCTGTGTGAGTTTAAGCTAATAATGTTGTAAATAATATGGATTTGTTGCACAGTGCGTGGGGATTGATCTGGACTTGCATTTTAATTATCAAAAAGCGGTAACCATTGACTGCCGTTATACAAATCAGCTAAAAATCTTCTTTAAAAGTGCAGAATTTGTGATCGATGTGAAGACTTTTGAAGAGATGGTTCAATCAAAAATGAACGTTTACTCGCCCAAAGTTCGTTCTTCTGTTGAACACACTAAAGAAGATATTTTGAAAAGATTTAGAAACCTGCAATCATTGACTTTTATAGTAGAAAAAAACAAATACTATGGAAGTCAGTGGTTACAGGTTTTCAGCTTTCTTCAGATTCTCCTCTTTAGTGTTCACCACAAGAAAGAAAGGCAAACAGGTTTGGAACAAGTGAAGGTTGTGTAAATGATGACAGAATTTTCATTTTTGGGTGAACTTTCCCTTTAAGAGAGATGAAAAGTCACAAAAGCATGATATTTATATACTTTATTAGAGGATTTTGATTTCATATTGTGAGATCTTCAACTCCCCTGCAACTTAAATTGTATTTTTAATGTTTTTTATTTATTGATAATTGATTCAGTTTATCTTTTTCTTTAGTATTGTTGTTATTATTAATGTTGACGTAAAGATTGTCAATTGATGGATAATTCCGCAAAAAAAGAGTGAGATAACAATGAGTTTCTGTAATTGTTCAAACATTGAAAAAATACATTTGCAGTATGTAGACCATTTTGAGGGATGTAAACAAAAACAATGGTCCCAGCGTATTTCCTGTTTTACTTTTTTAATTTCTATAGCTTCCGAGAATCCAAAAAAAGCCACATATTGATAAATAATGGTATGATAGCTGTTTTAACGTTAAGTTATGATTAAATTGCCTCTTGTTACAGTTATGAAAGAGTTTGATAACAAGCAGGACCAATGACATCACCACATTGAAATGGTCTGTAGGATTGAACTAGGTATTGCAGTCCAAATTCAAAATATTGTTTTTATATAAGTTTTTTTCACCTAAATGGACCTAAGTTACTCCTCAAATTTCATTAACACACTTGCGCCTTAAAGGGATAGTTCACCCAAAACTCGCACTTGCAAATGCTTTCTATTTCTGCGATGTCACAGCAGGACAACAGTGTATATACTACTATGACAATAATCATCTCAGGTAAAGATTGTTTTATTCAGTGTTAAATGCTCCCAATCTGAGTTTAAATATCATTTTACATGACATTTATTGCCATACTACTGAAAGCAGCAGCAGATAGCTCACCTCAGATCTTGACAATAAAAGAACTAGCAAACGTTTTGAAAATGAAAGTCAGAACTGTGATTCAAACCAGCAACATCAGTCACTCAGTAGCCTATTAATAATGTTAAAGAGGTTTAATATGTATTAATTACATTAAAAGCCTTTACCATTTAATTCAGAGTGCAGTGGCTGGTATTTAAATGTTTCTGTCATGTCACGTTTGGTGCAGACAGACAGACAAACTGCTTGTCGCTGGAATCTTCTCGCGTGTCGTTAGGACACTGTGTTATGTGTCTATTAGATTGTCACTGACAGCCCAAATTTAGCCTTGTTTTAGCCTAAATGTCTATTTAAGATCTTTTAAACACAAAAAGGTTGCTGTGTGTATACACCGATTCACCGAATCTTTTTTCCCCTTCCAGCTGAGCTAGAACCTACAGCAATTCTCCTGGAGGCTCTACAAAACACCAACAAAAGCAACAACGAAGAAACGACACCAAGCAATAAGCTAACATGCCAGAAGTGCAGCGTCTTCTTCACCACCGCCTCGAATTTGCGACGGCACGAGAGGCTGCAGCACAGCCAGGACCAGCAGCCCATGTTATGCATCGATGCCAAAAAAGCCATCTACGTGACGCCCAAGGATCTGCACGGCCCCAGAGTGCCCATTCACATCCGCAAGTCCTTCGCCCTGCAGATTCTGCTCTGTGAGCTGGAGGAATGCTGGGACTTCATGAAGACGCAGGCCCAGAGCGGGAATCCAGGGAAAGAGTGCCGTCACCTGGTAAGGACAAATCACGCGCGGCCCTACGCCACCCCTCCACCGCTGTGTGTGAACTCTCTGGAGGAAATGACCCACAAAAACCTCCTGTCCAAAGCGGAGGCTGAAGAGTGCCAGGGAATGAACTCCAAGGCATGTTTAGAGGGAGTCGACTGCGTCTACCCTATTCTCTGGGGCGAGCATGACCTTCTAGTGGAGCGATGCGTTTATTTTTCCGTGCACACGGGGCTCAAGGACAAATGGTGTCAGTTCGGAAGGACGCGCGTCTCGTTTGACACCAGGTCTAAAGTCTGGAAGTGCCAGTGTGAACGCGGCGGAGACCGCTGCTGCATACACAAGTGTCTGTCCATGTGGTGGCTGTTTCAAGAGCGTCCCGAGCTGCTGGAGAACACCCTCGAAATCAGCGCAGAGAGATTGGACTTGGTTGAGGAAGTGGTCATGGATGCCGAGGATGCGAATAAAACGTCTAAAAAGGACGATGAGCTCTGCTAGCTTCCTCTATCAGAAGTACAGTCTCATTTTCTGGGATTAAAACACTGCTCGTACTATTGTTATTGTCGTGGAATTTGTTAAAGGCACAGTATGTGATTTTGGCCACTAGAGGGCGGATGTTCACAACAAACAAAAGCGTATTTTAGATCAGTGGTCCCCAACCTTTTTATCTTGCGCATGGGAAAGATGCAATATGTGAACGGCCCCTAAAAGGCCACCGTCATTTGCAATCTCCAGCAGTTGATGATCTTCCTGCACAGAACATGCTGAATTCACCTGATTTGTTGACAAATGAGTTGCGGATCCATTTCTTGGCAGTTTGTGGGTCCTTCACTGGGCTTTTTCCCCTATGCAAAGAAACTTTCCAGAGACGTCTGTTTCTTACTCATTTTGCTGCTTGTGGGTTAAATTTTGGCCCCCGAGTGACCAAGATGTAAGTGAGAGAATACGGTCATATTTCAAAATAAAACATCATTTAGACTCAGATAATGAATAAAATGGAAATAATTAATGATTTCTTGTATGGTCTGGTACCAATTGATCCACGGACCGGTACCGATCCGTGGCCCGGGGGTTGGGGACCACTGTTTTAGATGACTGTGTGACTGAGTGTTGAATCATGGGAGTTGTGGTCTTCACCATACTACGGGACTCCTGCAGAAGTCATGTTGATGGATGAGTAAAGTATTCAACAATTATCATCATGGTAGTATATGTGAAAGCGGAAAGCAGAGAAACGAAATGAGAGAAAAGCTGATGAGTGACGAGCGCAGCACGACAACAAAGCAGCAGAGCTTTTATTATACCCCAGTCCACCACTTCCGGTTCTTCAGCTCGTGATCATGTGGAGAAGAAGCAGAGCTGTTTTATCAGACTAAATACATTTTAAGCTTCTGTTATAATGCTGCTCTGTGCAGTCGAATAAAACACACAACATGTTAAAGCCTCACTGCTGTTTCCCTGTTTTCTGGAAAACCAAACCAGTAATCGAGGGTGTGTGACATCCTTAGCATGAACACACTAGTTAAAATTGATTATTTCTCTGGATTTGAACATTCTTAGATTTGGGATAGTGTAAGTTCATGAGTCAGCAAAATATATAACACTGTTCTAGTGGATTTTTACATAAAAATATTATGTATTGTGCCTTTAATGGTGCTATATTAAATGTCTTCATATTTGTGGAACATGTTCATAACATGTACTCATAAATCTGATTACAATTCAAATTTAATGTGATCATACTTTTGAGGTCAAATATTAACCCTCTATGTACAGCGCATTGTTTCCCTCAGGCAACATAAAGTTTATTTAAGCCCCATTTTCTGTACGCTTCCTTAAATAATCGCAACCAATCAGAATGACCCAAAACATCCAAGGAATAGTCCAATAAGGAGAGAGGGTCACTGTTTTGCAAGAAAGCAAAATTATCTGCTTTAATAATATTGTTTAAAATGACATGGAAGATGCTTAAAACGTGTGTGTGTGTGTGTGTGTGTGTGTGTGTGTGTGTGTGTGTGTGTG
>CAIGQV010019158.1:875380-922088 GCA_903798115.1 Danio jaintianensis | reverse complement strand
TGTGTGTGTGTGTGTGTGTGTGTGTGTGTGTGTGTGTGTGTGTGTGTATGAAGGTGTAGATAAACCTTTTATTGGGTTTATTAAGTTTTGCATGTTCAGAAATACTGATTTTCTTTCCTCAGGGCAATGTTGTGCAATAAGGAGTATTTTTCATTGATGTTTTTGCTGACGTTGTGTTTGGAGATTTGAACATATTATCACAGATTTTTCAGCAGGGCTCAGTCATTTACATTCACTCACTGCCGAAACAAGTCGCTTTCATCCCTGTATATAATAATGGCTGAATGATAGAGGCGTTTCGTTTGCATTGAAACCCTAATTCTTTACAAAACAATCCTTACAGCTGCAGATGTCACACAAGTGAAACTGTGTAAACGCAGCACACTTTCAAACATCAGGGGATTCTGCGCTTATGGTCCGCGCATGCGCAGATCTTATTCCTTCCGAGCAGGACCAGCACTGGTGAGAATAAATTCATTATCTGATCGCCTTCACATTACGCACAATTCATGTCATGCCATTATGACATGATCGATATAAACACGTAGTGCCTCGCGTGCATTTTTAGATATTCATGACGACGCTCGTTTTACCGTATGTTTTCCCTTTTAAACAATTATTAAATAAACCCTATATAATTAGCAATTAAGCTGAGGTTGGCAGGAAATTAAAGCTTGCGTGTTAATCTCGACCGTCAAGACAGAGAGCTTCTGTCTTTTCCTTCCGAACTCATCGGAATCTGACGATGATAATAAAGCAGGCTTTCAGTCAAAGCGGAGTCAAATAATGAATGGTTCGCCTGTTTTACACTTTACTGCACAAGAACATGGACTTCCGCCATTTTGCACTGCTACAATAAAGACAATTCTGGCGAGAAAGAGAGGATGTGCTGGAATTGAAGCTTTTTGAACTGGGACTGATGAGACATCACCTCCACCATCAGTTTATGCATTAGGCTAGGTATAATCAACCATCACCACTATCAGTTTATGCATTGTGTATAATCATAATCATCACCATCAGTGTATGAAATCATCTTCACCACCATTATGAGTGTCCATGCATCTCACTCAAATTCATCATCAGTTATCTGTCATTATGGGTCGATCCTCTCTTTCACTTTTGTAAAGGAGTGACAGAAAGCAGCCTACTTAGTAATCATTTTCCCCCTTGAAACATCTAATAAACCACGACATTGTAACTACTGCCATAACTAATTTGTATTGTTTCATGTTGTAAACTAACCCCACGCCATTATAAGTAAACAAACATGTTTTCTGCCAAGAAATAAAAGTCCAAATTCCCCCAAAATACTTCTGTGGAAACGTTGTAAAAGAACATGATACATACCAGGATAAAAATGAGAAAACCATGGTAATTTATAGTAAATACTATAGTGTTTTTGAACCATACTACAGTAAAGTGTACTGTATATTTCTTACATCCCTTTATTAATGAATGCTCCATCATACTGTAGTATTAACGATAGTGAGCTGATAGACTGAGATAAATACTGTTGTATACTTTAGTTTCCACTACAGTAAACTCCAGTGTTTACTGTATTGTAGTATAAGTTACCCTATAGTTGTAGAAAACTATAATATTGGGTCATTTGTTTATATTACTATAGTTGTTGTGTTACTATAGCAACAATTACCACAACAGATGTTCAAGTACTTTAATAAATGGCTCAAAAATACTATAGTGTTTACTATGAAGTACTTTAGTGTGTACATTCTTACCAGAAGCTTTTTTTTATGGTGTGTCTGAAGAACGTAAATAATCTGTGTGTACAGAAAGTACAGCTTTCATTGATGCTAAATGTTCTTCGCTGAAACCAACAACAGCAGTAAAGAAACTGTACTTTTTTTACGTGTTTGTTGCTAAATAATGAACTGGCGTCTGTATATCTTTATGTCCCCGATTTCTCTGTTAGTGGTACTGAGCACAGTTTTGCTATGAGTGCCAAAGTCGACCTGGATGTCCTTCCACACAATGCCGACGGCCCATCTGAAAGCAGCGTCTCTCACGCTCCCATCGACAGCTCTGCTCACCGGCTGAAACCACAGGACACCACCACTATCATTTTCCCAGGTGCTTATATCTGAATAAAGAGTTCATGAATGTTATGATCATCTAAACGTTGAAGGGACACTCCACTTTCAAAAAAAAAAAAAATGTTGTAAAGGAATGACAGAAAGTACTTAGTTGTCATGTTCACCAGCGATCAAGGACTTCAGAGATCGCTGGTGAACTACATATCATAACGAACTACAATTCCCATCATTCCGCCACACACACCCGGTTTCCACTTCCACTCATCACACACGCAGCTGCATCCGATCACTTCTCATTGTTTGGACTATTTATACACCCTGCACCCGTCTTGTCTTTGCTTAGTCGTTTGTTGTTTTTGAATGGTATTGTTTGGTCTTGTTGTTTTTTGCTTATGTTATGTCACAGTTCCTGATCATAGTTTGTTGTTTTGTTTGCACAAGATCTTACCATTAAATTGCACTTGGATCCTATCTCTTGTCCCGTCTGCAATACCTCCCAGTAACGTGACACTTAGTAATCATTTTCCCCTTAAAACATCTTATAAACCATGGCATTTTAACTATACTGTCATAACTAATTTGTACTTATTTTTATTGTTTTATTTTGTATAGTAACCCCATGCCGTTATAAGTAAACAAACATGGTACAAGTCCAAATAAAAAATAAATAGAAATTTTGTAGAAGTGTTGTAAAAAAAAGCTCACCGGCTGAAACCCAGGATAATTTTTGCAGGTGCTTATATTACGATCATCTAAACCTTAAAGGGACACTCCACTTTATGTATCCTTTGTTTTTTTTGTTTTGTATTGTTTAGTAAAATTTCATTCATTCATTTTCCTTCGGCTTAGTCCCTTTATTCATCAGGGGTTGCCACAGCAGAATGAACCGCCAACTTATCCAGCATATGTTTTACACAGTGGATGCTCTTCCAGCTGCAACCCAGTACTGGGAAACACCCATACACACTCATTCTCACACATACACTACGGACAATTTAATATGTTCAATTCACCTATAGCGCATGTCTTTGGACTGTGGGGGAAACCGGAGCACCCGGAGGAAACCCACACGAACACGGGGAGAACATGCAAACTCCACACAGAGATGCCAACTGACCCAGCCGGGACTCGACCAGCGACCTTCTTGCTGTGAGGCAACAGTGCTAACCACTGAGCTACCGTGTCGCCCTTTAGTAAAATTTCTTTGGCTAATTTTACAAGTTTGACAGTCAACTCACCTAGAAACAGTTTTACTAGTTTTGAATCCCAGGTCTGGCGGGAGCACTTTTAGCTTAGCTTAGCATAGATTATTGAATCGGATTAGACCATTAGCATCATAATGCTTTTGATAATTTTCCTATTTAAAACTTTCTATTTAAAACTACTCTTTTGTAGTTACATTGTGTACTAAGACCAACAGATAATGAAAAGTTGTTATTTTCTAGGCTGATATGGCTAGGAACTATACTGTCATTTTGACATAATAATTAAGGGACTTTGCTGCCGTACCATGGCTACAGCAGGAGCAATGATATTACACAGCACTGTTATCTAGTTACCTCGTTGGGGACTATTTTCAAGCTCTGCGTAAAATCATTGCACCTTCTGCAGTCAAGCTATAAATAGGAAAATTATCGAAACGCTTTTTTGAATTTTATGAGTGAGACGCTAATGGTCTAATGTGATTCAATGATCTATGCTAAGCTAAGCTAAAAGTGTCCTGCCAGACTTGGAGATTGGCTGAATGGATTCAGAAATGGTAAAAATCGACTGTTTAACTGTAAGGGTGCTGTGCATTATTTCCAAAAAAGTGGAATGTTCCTTTAAAAGGGCGGGTCATTATCTTCTCAACATCATTCCAGCCTTATAAGATTTAAAGACACAATATGAATTTGATCACATTTTAGAACAGTGTTATATATTTTGCTGACTCATGTACTTACATTATCCCAAATGTTTTGAAGAATATTCAAATGTTCAATTTTAACTAGCGAACAGAGTGCTGTGTATTCATGCTAAGGATGTCACACACCCTTGATTAGAAATTTGGTTTTCTAGAAAACAGGGAAACAGCAGTGAGGCTTTAATATGTTGTGTGTTTTATTTGACTGCACGGAGCAGCATTATAACTGAAGCCTAAAATGTATTTAGTCTGATAAAACAGCTCTGCTGTTTCTCCACGTGATCACGAGTGTAAGAACCAGAAGCGGTGGACTGTGGCGAAATAAAAGCTCCGCTGCTTTTGTGCCATGTCGCAATAATATCCAGCTCCAGACCCGCAGACCCACACACGCTTCAGGACACACAACCCCAGCCACACAATCTAGGCTTCCAAGTGGGAGGGACTTTCACCGATATAGGTTAACGCTATTACGGCTAGAAGTGCTACAGCTGCAGTTACTGAGATTGTGCACATAAATATAGCGTCATTTTTTTTTCCGTTACTGGTTTAGGTTCGGGGTAGGTGTAGACATTAATATAACACAATAGGTTGAAACAACAAACTAAATATCTCCTCATAAACTACAGTCAAAATGTTATAGTACATTATTGACAAAATATAAATAAAATGAACATCATTAAGGTGTCACGGTGGCGCAGTGGGTAGCACGATCGCCTCACAGCAAGAAGGTCGCTGGTTCAAGCCTCGGCTGGGTCAGTTGGCATTTCTGTGTGGAGTTTGCATGTTCTCCCCGTGATCGCGTGGGTTTCCTCCGGGTGCTCTGGTTTCCCCCACAGCCCAAAGACATGCGCTATAGGTGAATTGGGTATACTAAATTGTCCGTAGTGTATGAGTGTGTGTGGATGTTTCCCAGTGATGGGTTGCAGCTGGAAGGGCATCCGCTGCGTAAAACATATGCTGGATAAGTTGGCGGTTCATTTCGCTGTGGTGACCCCAGATTAATAAAGGGACTAAGCCGAAAAGAAAATGAATAAATGAATGAATGAACATCATTAAAAAATCTAATTATGTATTTGTAGTATTTCGTGCATTGTTAATAAATATATAGGCCAATAAATCATGTCGACATTTTTAAAATTTTTTTTTTTTTTTTTTACTTTATTTATAGAAGTTTTTATGAAAGCATAACACCCAATAGTGTACATCATGTATATATGTTAACAAAATTATCTCGATGTTATTACCTGATACCAACTAGAACATGCACCAAAACACTAGCAAACAATACAGCAATTATACAGCACCATCAAAAAATCTCAGCCGGACTAATGGAATAAGAAACAAAATAGAATGACATGTAAAAAGGAAGGAGAAAAAATAAATTACAAAAAAACATAAAAATTACAGAGACATTATTTACCTATACATCTAAGGTCATACATCTTCTGTTTGCCAAATCTAGAGAGACGTAACCTTTCCAGCTTGAGGGCAGAAACCATTTCAGCTAACCATTTAAAAAAACTTGGGAGGTGTCGTGGATTTCCACTCAGAATCACTCTCTTGGCCAGCACCATGCCAGACATAAGGGAGAGTTGTTGATGTTTAGGCCAAGTTAGAGCCTGGTCTGAACATCCAATCAATGCTAATTCCACATCAATTTAATGTCCATTTCAAAAGTCTGGGAATAAAGTCCGAAGATACTTTTCCAAAATTCAGATACTTCTGGACAGGACCAGAATATATGACCATAGGTCCCGACTGCGCCTTTGCATCTATCACACAAAGGAGAGATAGAAGGATACAGCTTATTAAGTTTGGCTTTAGTATGGTGTAATCTATGCATCACTTTAAATTATATGAGCTGTAGTCTTACATTTATAGAGCAAGAGTGAATACGACTCAATCTCTCCTCCCAAGTAGAGCACGAGATGTCAATTCCTAATTTCTTCTCCCAAGAATCTTTAAGGTGTGAAGTAGAAACCAATACGTGGGAAGCAAACAGATATATAAATTTGGTCACCAAATGTTTCTCCATTGGACACTATCATGTCGACATTCTTAAATCTACATCGGGTACAATAGGTGGCGATAATGCTCCTAAGGACTTAGTCGCGATATGAACAGCAAAAAGAAGAAGACCGATCCATCATTGGCCATATATGGTTCGCCCCTGCCTAGATTGTGTGGCGGGGATTGTGTGTCCTGAAACGTGTGTGGGTCTGCTGGTCTGCAGCTGGATATATCTCCATTTGTCTCCCACCAGCAATTGCTTCAGTGTTTTTCTCATTTTACTTCATGGCTTTCAGCCTTACTCTGCTTCACACCACCATGATAATGAGTGATAATGAATTACTTATAATACAATTCTTGAGCTCATCCGTCAACATGATTTCTGCAGGAGTCCCGTAGGATATAATGAAGACCACAACTTCCGTGATTCCACATTCAGTTACGACATCATCAAAATGCACCTTTGTTTGTTGTGAATACGCGCCCTCAAGTGGAGAAAATGACATACTGTGCCTTTCAAGGTTATAATAGTTTTGGATTTTTCATTAGTTTTAGTTGTTATTTCGTTTTGACTTTTGTTTTCAAATTCAGTTAGTTTTAATCAGTTTTTAGAGGTAGGTTTACTAGTTTTTATTAGTTTTTATATTTTGAAATTGCTTAGTTTTAGTTTAGTTTTTATTAGTTTCAGTATTAGTTTTAGTTTAGTGTGTTGTTGTTTTTTTGTAAATAAGGATATTTGTTAGGTGCAAGATTCAAAATCATCAGAATAAATATTGTATAATAAAAACTCAACCAAAAATACATTTTTTGAAACATGTATTCAGAGGACACATCATCTACACCAGGGGTCACCAAACTCAATCCTGGAGGGCCAGTGTCCCTGCAGGGTTTAGCTCCAACTTGCCTCAACACACATGCCTGGATGTTTCAAGTATACCTAGTAAGAGCTTGATTAGCGGCTTCAGGTGTGTTTGATTAGGGTTGGAGCTAAAATCTGCAGGACACCGGCCCTCCAGGACCGAGTTTGGTGACCCCTGATCTACACTATCATCTACCACTACCATCTACCCATCCTCAAATTCAAGTACAACAGCCCACAAGATAGCAGGCCTAAGAACAATATGTGTGCTAGGCTGCTTCTGAGGTTAGATACACAGTAGTGATGGGAAGTTCGGATCTTTAACGCGAACCGTTATGGTGCAGTTTGTGACAATCTTCCCATGTTTGGACTCAATATATCAAAATATGTAGTCAGCAATCATAATTTCAGTCAGGTAAAACATCACAAAGATCTGAAAAGTTTCTTACAATTAAGTCTTTCAACCCAACTGAAGCATAATTTACTTATTTAAATTCCATTACGATTTTCTGTTATGAAATAAACTTACGTTTCGCCAGATCCTCTCATTAAGCCCTCAGTCATGTAGTGTTTGTGTTCGGTTCACCTTCTGCTGAATCACGCATGCGCAGTATTATCAGCTCACCACTTCTCAAATCTAATCTCAGTGTACTGTTCTAATAACTGAGTAACTCAGTATATATTGGTTTATTTCAAGTCAAAGGGGGTATTAGGCATGTTAAAAAGTAAGTTGTTTGTGGATAAGAGTGCTTACTGGAGACGCGAATCGTTTCAAATGATTCAGTTCGATTTAGTGAACTAGTTCAACCGGCTCACTTAGAAGATCCGGCTAAAAAGAACGATTCGATCGCGATCAATAAGTCAGAAATAAAACCTATTATTGGGCACAAATGTGTTAAATTAATAATTTTAAGTCTCTGTATTTAATGCTGTCACGGTGCTGCTGTCATGTCCACTCGTTTTTGTCGCGGGAGCAACAGCAAGGACTGACTGGCGGAGGACCGGTGTTCTTGATCTGGCCAATGGCATCAGTATTACAGACTCTGAGGTGCCATAGCGCGAAGTAAATAGATTTACTTCTAAAAGGCATACAGTAGGCTTATGTGTTAAATACATTTACAAAGACGAAAACAAAGGACGTTTTTGCTATAATTTTAGTTAGTTTCAGTTAGTTTTGTATGTACACAATACAGTTTCAGTTCTAGTTTTCATTATTTTTATTTCAGTTAACGAAAATGATTTAAAATTTTAGTTTTCGTTTTTTTGTTCGTTTTCGTTAACTATAATAACCTGGTGCCCAAACTCATCGGAATCTGACGATGATAATAAAGCAGGCTTTCAGTCAAAAATGGTGGAAGTCTGACTATTGGACAAAAGCAGGGCAGAAACGAGACACACCCTAATAGCCCCGCCCTAAAGAACTGACAGCTCCATCCTAAAGGACTGATAGCCACGCCCTAAAGATATTTCATGTGACCAGAAGTGAAAAAAAGTTGTTTCGAGGGGACAGGGAGGGTTGTGGTATTTTACCAAACAATGAAGTGCACAGATACATCGTTTATATCAAGCACTTCTATATACATGAAAAGGAGAAGAGTACATTTTGATTTCATGCCAACTTTAATGGTATAGTTTACCCAAAAATGAAAACGCTGCCATTGTTTCCTCGTCCTCCACTTGTTTCTTTATTCTGTTGAGCACAAAAGAAGATATTTTGAAGAAAGATAGAAAAAAATTCATTGACTTCCATATTTTTCGTTGATACTATAACCACAACATTCTTCAGAATATCTTCTAACCACAGCATTCTTCAGAATATCTTCTAACCACAGCATTCTTCAGAATATCTTCTTACCACAGCATTCTTCAGAATATCTTCTAACCACAGCATTCTTCAGAATATCTTCTTTTGTGTTCAGCGGAAGAATGAAACAGTTGCTAAAATGTTTATTTAAGTGTGTTGATGTGCTTTGAAATTAAATGGAATATTGAGTAGGGGGCGGGGCTTTCTTTTGCATCATTCCCTCATGATGGTGTAGCTAAACTGACATAATCAGGGAAGGACCGCCGCTCCAAATGCAGAAGCAAATGCTCCGAATTTAATTGAAGATTACCAAAACAAAACAGAAAAATTCAGTGGATTAACTTTTCACTTTAACAATGTGGCTAGCAACGTAAACGTTTACATTTTTTATTTCACAATGACTTTAAGGGGTTAATGATTTTAAAGGTAAACTAATTCACATTGGCGTCCAAGGTAGAGATATTTCATTATTTACAGGCTCTCTTTAAGACAACAAGCTTTTATTTTCCATAGCTTCTGCTCATCCATTGCCAAAAGTGGAGCTGCCCCAAAATGCAATTAAGGCGATTAAAGGCAGTGAACTGGAGGCCACATCACTTCCTGCTCAGGTCGGAGGGACCATCGTCCATGTTCTGGGCTGGAAGGAGGGAATGGCAATCCTGCCTGGAAGCAATCTGAAGGTGAGCAAAGTCTGTCCTTCATTCTACCGATCACCATCTTTAGTTCCACCAGTGTCTGAAGTCATCTTGTAGGTCATTTCGAAGTAGCGTTTCTTAGAGATACAAGTGTAAGGCGAGTAGATGTTGTTTTTATTAAGCTTGGAGAGATGTTGATGTTATAAAATAGTATTTCATGTTTAAAAACAAGGCCTAAAGAGCAAAGTATTTTCTATTGTGCTAAACACAGTCTTTTGTTGTCTTTAGACGGACCATATTACAAGGTTTTTATCATGTGACAAAATCAGTGATGTCTATGGGCAATAGATAAAAGATTTAAAGGGGACATATTATACAAAAATAACTTTAATAAGGGCAGTTGTGTGCAACAGTCTGTCAATATAACCAGCTTCTAATGGTAAAAATGAATTAATTAAATTTAAATTTTTAATCACACATCATAAAAACAGTCTGCAGAAACACTTTGATTGGCATTCTCCCTTTGTACGTGTCATCAAAGGGGGAAAGCCCCGCCTATTAGTGACCATCTCTCCCTCATTAGCATAGGATGTCTGGTTTTTGAATCTGCCACTATGCTAACACACATGTATTTGTAGCTCCGCCCTCTTTTGAAAAGAGCACAATCTCATTTGCATTTAAAGCGACAGTCACCAAAATGGCACAATTTGCATCAAAGCCTAAAAGGGGCAGTTTCAAACTGTTAAAAAACATTATTTGTGTGGTATTTTGAGCTGAAACATCAGAGACTTATTTTACCCTTTAACTATATTAACATATTCAGTGTGATTCTGAATTAGAAACCACTAAATTTGGGGAGTTATCAGTTTATATTTATTATAACGTTATTTGTAACATTTGTAAAAGCAACTTACAAATGAGGAGTACAGCATAAATGGGCAAAATACATTTGTTACATACATAATGTGAACAGATTTTCATAACATTAAATAACATCGAGTATGATTAAGTTCTGGGGCGACGCGGTGGCGCAGTGGGTAGCACGTTCGCCTCACAGCAAGAAGGTCGCTGGTTCAAGCCTCGGCTGGGTCAGTTGGCATTTCTGTGTGGAGTTTGCATGTTCTCCCCGTGTTCGCGTGGGTTTCCTCCGGGTGCTCCGGTTTCCCCCACAAGTCCAAAGACATGCGGTATAGGTGAATTGGGTTAGCTAAAAAAAAATTGTCCGTAGTGTATGTGTGTGAATGAGTGTGTATGAATGTTTTCCAGTGATGGGTTGCAGCTGGAAGGGCATCCGCTGCGTAAAACATATGCTGGATAAGTTGGCGGTTCATCCCGCTGTGGCGACCCCAGATTAATAAAGGGACTAAGCCGAAAAGAAAATGAATGAATGAATGATTAAGTTCTGACATTAAAAACAATAAGTTAAATGCAATGTGATTTGCTTATATCAAGTATAAATAAAGCAATGAGTGGCATGTTTGTTATTTGATCTGATAATCGGTCCAGTACAGTGTCGTCCTGATAAGTAGAAATAATAGATACATATTAGATATATTTAAATACTCAATTAATCCCTTAAATGCTTAAAGGAGCATCTCAAATGTTAAATCTATTGTTCAAGAAATGTTGTGAGCAAGATTTGATGTTGTACAGTGTAAATGTGCATGACAGTGTTAGCTTTGTGATGTGGTGTAGGAAGTTAAACTTTATAAAAAGGCAGAGCTGAAGGTGATATTGAAATATGTTGGTTGAAATATGTTGGTGCTATTGCCTTAAGTGCTAATTAAAGCATATACATTGTTAATTGGCCTCAGGGATTTAGTGTATATTAAGAATAGCAGGGGGCCTAACACCAAACCCTGAGGCACTTCAGTGGTTTGCAGATGTGATTTAGACCCTGTTCCCCTCCATGACACCCAAAAGGATCAGCATTTTCCTCATATCATCCCAGTGGAATGTAGTTCCTTACATTTAAATTTTGTTTTGACCAGTGCCTTTCTTTTCTTTCCTATCTTTTTCTTTTCTTTTTACTTTCTTTTATTTTCTTTTATTTAGTTATTAAAAAAAATTTTCTACTTTGGGAAGTTAGAGGTTGTGGAAGTGTTAATTGGGGTAGTGTTAATGATAACATTGAATAATAACTTATCAATTTAACGTTGTAGTTTGCTGATTTGATGTTCCATGCAGAAAATTTAATAAAGAAATTTGACATAATAAAATGGCAAACACTGCAGACAGACCCAGAAGAATAAGAAGGAATTATGTGGAGGTAGCTGTCTTACAGATGAACAATTTCAGTGATCAACTTTTCTGATTTTGACTCTAATGTAGTAATAGTGTGCACCTTTTGTAAAGCTGCTTTGGCACAATAATTATTGTGAGAAGCTCTACACAAATAAACTTGAATTGAATTGAACAGCAAAGCGATTTCTGTTAAATGTTTTAATTTAGCACTGGAGTGGAAAAAATACCCATTTTACAGCAAATATTCGCTTAGTGTTGTGAATATTTAATTTTATTAAAGCATAACAATAACATTATTCTATTGTTTTTTTTGCAGTTGTGTGTTAGCGATACTGGTTCGCTGGAAGTGATCAGTGAAGGTAAAATAGGCCCTACTAATCTGACCACTGAAGGAGCACAGATGAAATCATCTAATATGGAGTTCAAACAAGCTGAAAAATCAGGTAATTATTTGTGAAATACTGTTGGATTATCACAGCTTCAGCTTTATGATGTTTTGAAGTTTGTCAGTTTATAGATTTTTATAAATAGAAGTGCAGTCAGTCAGGGCCCAGAATGAACAATGGACACAAACATGAGAAAATTTGGCCTTGAAGAGGATACAAAACAGAGTTATGGTGTACCCACACTAGGCACAGTTGCATTGAATCATGCCGGGGCACAATTGTCCCACCTCCCCACTCCCCCGGCAGCCTGCACTCACATTGCATTTTACCTTCCAAGCCTGAGCACGCTTATATCATTGATGATGCGACTGTTCAGTTAGGAAGAGAAGCGCTCTCGCTCAGTACAGTGGAGTGGAGATCTATTATTTTGAGTCGTTTGGGATGCAATGACACACAGTCAAATCTTTTGCTGAACAGATACACCACTCATAAACAAGGGGTAAAGCGAGGGGTTTGTATCTTTAATAAACAATGACAGTTCGTGTTCATTGAAAAGTAAGAATGATTAATAAATCCATATGAAACAGTCCCTTAAAAATGATGTTGCATCTTCAGTTTTGGGCTCAGATGCGCTTTGCGTACTGAGCCAAAGCCCAGGGCCTGGCCAACTGAACCGCGCCTGAGCCCGATTCGGATGCACTCACACTTGTCAAACGAACCGGGAAATGTGCCCGGGCACAGTCCAGATAGCCTAGTGTTAGTACACCCTTATTCTAGAGTTGGCTTAAAATTTGCTTTGAAGAGTACACAAATTAGAATTATTTAAGTGTTGGCTTAAAGTTAGCATTGAAGAGTATATAAAATAGAATTATTTAATTGTTGGCTCCAGTTTCCATCCAAGACCTTGCTAACATTTTCATTTTGTCAATAACCAAACAGCTCAAAAAGCGTATGGAAACTGTACAGCTAGAACAAAAAAATGAATATATTCAACCATATATGTTATATCACAAGTAGATTCTTGGCCCTGTAACATTAAATACCGAGCAGCTGTCAGTAGTTGGCTGTCCAATAGCAGCGTCACAGCAGTGTGTTCTGACCACAGACATCTCAGCCGGTGGTAATGGCAGACCTGCTGCATTTCTGGAGGCCGACAGACTGCACAGAGCTCATATAGAGGTGCAGGACAGTCCCGTTCACAGCAGGTGTGGCCAAAACATGCACCTGACGGAGCTACGGGGAGAGCCGATGTCGGAAATGTAAATTCTCTACACTGTTCTACTCATAGATTATATATGTGCACTGCAAAAAATACTTTTCTTACTTGGAGTTTTTGTCTTGTTTCAAGTCCAATTATCTAAAAGTTCTTAAATCAAGAAGCATTTTCTAGACAAGCAAAAAATACTGTCTAGAAAATGATTCATGATTTAAAGGTGCTGTATGTAAGTTTTTGACTCTTCTAAAGCATAAAAATACCATAATATGTTTGCAGATGTTTAGGAAACATGCTAAGTGAACATTCTTGTTTATATGAAAAACAATGCTAAAGTCAGATATTTTGCTTTGAAAATGTGAGTTATGTGCCGGAACGTCTGTCTTTGTTTTGGTCATTTTAACTGCCACTGCCAGTTTAGCCAATTATATTTCAGCACCCCGGGTTGCCTTGTTGGAAAACTGCTTATTTCATTCATTCAGTCAGAAAAGCTATCAAAGCATGCGTCCGTGACCGAAATGCGACCTCCGGCGGACAGTAGCAGACTCCGAAATGAGACGCAGATTCAGAGTTCCACATGAGGTTATTAATTAGCAAATAATATAAAGATTACAAACGTAAACATTAGGTGAGCAGGTTACATTGTAACCCCGTGTACTAACAACACGCTACATGAGGAGATTTGCAGTGATAAGTATTTTGGCTGTTTGCACCAGACGCAACACAACAGATATTTAAATACAGCCATTCAGAAGCACAGAATATATGTGCACTCCAACGAAATGGTAAGGTTTACAATCTAATTAATACATATTAAAGCTCTTTAACATTATTAAATGTACATGCGGATTCACTGATATGTGTTAGCTTGCACTGAAGTTCCATTTCAAATGGTTTATTTTATTTTCAAGATCTGAGGTGAACTATCTGCTGCTGCTTTCAGTAGTATGGCAATAAATGTCATGTAAAATAGCATTCAAGCTCACATTGTTAGCATTTAATACTGAATAAAGCACATGAGGTGTACCTGAGGTGATCATTGTCAGTTTTCTGTTGTTCAGCTGCAAAAAATAGAAGCCGTTTCTAATATATCAATTTGAGGTGTTGGTTAGAACAAAATCTTATTTTAATATGGAAAATATTTCTTCTATCACGTGCCGTTGCTTTTATTTAGAACATGACTTAAATCAGCCTTTAGGCTCAATAGTCAGGTATGCTGTTGGTGTCATCAATCTGGCAACCTGCCCTTGTGTGTGTTTTGAACCAGGTGTGCAATACCTAGTTCAACCACTGGGTGTCAAACTTGCATACTGCACCTTTAAGAATTTTTAGATATTTGGACTAGAATCAAGACAAAAAATATAAGTATGAAAGCCTTTTTTGCAGTGTGTTGAATGCATGAGGAGACAGATGACACTGTGCTGATGCTTCAGTCCTGCAGGCCTTGCAGAAGCACAGGTGATGTATCGTGAGCATGACATGATGAAGCCCATGAAGAAGAGGAAGATGAGGGAATACAACAGCCCATCGGAGGACGACTCTGATGCCGAACCGATGGTGCACTTCTGCTTATTAATTCAGGCATTCCTAGCGGGCACCTTGATATCAAAACGACATCAAAAAACATGCACACTTTACTTATAGTATTGTTATTTTGGTGGTCAAAAGGGTATCAGTCAAGGTTTTGACATCAAAACGATTAGCATTTTTGATGTGTTTTTTGCAACCCAGGCTCATTGAAGATACATGGCCAGGGCTATATTTTTGGGAACAGCAAAATATGTGCCCGGGGCTACGTCTGCTGGTGTTTTTTTCACTAATCCACTAAAGGCCGCCATGTATATTTTTGACAATCTCAAATACGTTACTGGGGCACGTTTTCTCATACATGTCATTTACATATGCTTCTTGTGTGCTTCCATGATAAAACATCTGTATTGTCGTGCATAATCAATAACCTCACGTTCGACTGACCCTTCCCTAAACCCAAACGATAGTGTTTTCAAAACCAAATAAGAATAGCTTTTACCATTGTTTCACACTGCTTTTTTTTAACCTGGTTTTTGGAACTGAACTCCAACCCTGGTGCACCAAGTCCGATGCCATACAAGGCAAGCTACTGAGCAAACTGATCTTGCAGGCAGTATTGGGGAAAGTTACTTTTGAAAGTAATGCATTACAATATTGAGTTACTCCCCAAAAAGTAACTATTTGTGTTACTTAGTTACTTTTTATGGTAAGCAATGCGTTACGTTACTTTTGAGTTACTTTTGAGTTACTTTTGCAGTACTCTTTCGTACCTGGGTGAGGCTTGATCTCTTTCAGAACTTACAGGGTTTTTATTTTATTTCTTTTTTAATAGAGGAGCTCTGTAATTAACAACACACTGTATAACCTCCATTTACTTTTAATTAAAACACAAAAAATTAATGTAGGATAATCTTCTGAGAACATCTTGACCCAGAGCTCTACATGCCGTATACAGATTAATGAAAGTTTAAAGCAATGTGTTTGCTACTTTTATACCTTTTGTCTTACTAGTTACATAAAATAACTGTCTATTGAGACAATTCTCTTTTCCTTTTCTTCGATGCGTTCAAAATAATGAGAATATTTCCATCGCAGAAACGTAAGGCTCTGCCATCTTGGTTTCTGTCTGTTCCTGCAGATAGCGCATTTTCTCATTGAGTGCGGGATTCATTTTTAATTCAGCAATTTTTTTAAAGCTAATTAATTAAACTAAAAAGTAACTCGCATAACATTTTTTTAAAAGTAACTCAATTATTATAACTTTTTTTTAAGGTAATGCGTTACTTTACTTGTTACTTAGAAAAGTAATATTATTACGTAACTCGTGTTACTTGTAATGCGTTACCCCCAACACTGCTTGCAGGTATAAACTAAATATTAGTGCTGGGCGATTAATTGCATCCAAAATCAAAGTTTGTTTAGACATAAGATATGTGTTTGTGTATTATATATATTTATTATATATATGTGATACATATGCATACATGAAAACAAAACTTGTTTTTGCATACATATTTAAATTTATATAGAATTTGTATTTTATATATATATATATATATATATGTATATATGAGCAATATCACACCTGTAGCAGTGCGATGTGGCTGTATATCGGCACTGGGGGGAGGCATGCGTTGTGTTCCACTAGTGACGATATACAGCCACATCGCACTGCTACGAGTGTGATATTGCGTTTATACAACAGTACGACAGCATAATCGTGTATATAAAAAAGAAAATCAAACACGGAGAGTCTAAGAACCCTTTTGTAAGAGGAACTACTTTCTTCCGCCATTCATTCACATCTGCAGCTGACGTCAGAACAGCAGAAACCATTGCTCATTCACCAGCATCACTTTAGAGCTAGTATTTGAATGATTCTCTAGCGTAATGTCTAAAGTGATGACAAAACAGGTGATTTTGCCCACATTTTAAGATTATAAGGCTGAACGGCATGAAATGCCATCAGTCTACAGAGATTTCCCAGTATTTCTCTTTTGCAATCGGGAGATCACAATATTACTATGGTATAAATACAGCACTACAACATACAAAAGAGAGAGATCGACTTAGAAAGTCATTTACCTGTTTAATAATGATTTGATCAGCTGTAGTTTGTAATTACACTGTTTTTCTCTAAGGGCTTATTATGCGGTCTCTGTCACCATCTTATGGATGAACATCGTCAACCGTCTTTGCTCAAAGACAGTCTAATGGCTGCCGACGCGCTGTCTCTCAGAAATTATAAATATTTTAAAATAGGCACTATCCTTATAAATAAACTGCATAGTTGCAGTCTAAAAAAAAAAAAAACCCTCAAAAGTACATTATGTTGTCCAACAGCAGCAATATTTGTCAAACTGTAGAGTGTCCTCTGCTTGTCGCTGTATGTAGGCGGAGTAATACACAAGGGTGAAGGGTTAAGAGGCTGGACTGGTGCTGTTATTTGCAGAATATCGCACGGCTATCAGCCAATCAGATTCAAGAACCAGACAGAACTGTTGTATAAATATATATATATAATATAAACATTTATATAAACATTTTCTTTTACCATTGTTTCACACTGCTTTTTTTTAACCTGGTTTCTGGAACTGTCCTGGAACCGAACTCAAACCCTGGTGTACTCCGCATCCCAAGTCCAACACCCTACAAGGTGAGCTACTGAGCAAACTGGTCGTGCAGGTAGCATGAAAAGGAACAGAAGATTTCTGTGGCATCATACCGCTCCGCAGAGTTTGTATGCCAGGGTATGTATTTGCAGGTTTCCAAAAATGTAGCTCTGGGCACATATCCCCAATGAGCCTGTGTTGTTTCTTAATGTTGTTTTGATATCAAGGTTCCCACTGGGTTTGCTGCGTATTTAAATTATCTTGTTTTTCAAAAAGCATTCTCCGTTCTAATGCAACAAAATGCACTCTTTTCATTTAAGGACGAGAAATCTGAGGCTTTGAAAATGGATGGCAGGCAGATCAGAACAGGTACTTCATGACACTCCCACGAAACGTTGTAATTGTTAAATTAAACCATTACATAACTTTGCAATTTGTATTTATTAAAGGGATAGTTCACCAAAACATGAAAATGTACTCAGTATTTACTCTCCCTCAAGTGTTTTCTTCTGTTAAACACAAAAGAAGAGATTTGAAGAATGTTGAAAACCTGTAACCATTGACTTTCATAGTATTTGTTTTTCTACTATGCTGAAAGAATGGTTTAAGGCTTTCAGCTTTCTTCAAAATATCTTCTTATGTGTTCAGCAGAATAAAGAAACTCATAAAGATTTTGAACAAGTAAAGGGTGTGAAAATGATGACAGAATTTTCAGTTTTGGATGAAATATCTCTTTAAGGTTACATAGTAGTAGTATACATATTGGTACCTTAAAAACCTTTTGAAGGCCCCAGTGATCGCTTTTATTTCTGAAAATGAGCGTGATGCTATTAGTATATCCAGATTTACTGAAATGAACAATGCCAATGCATGGACACTTTGTGCAAAGATTTGTGAAAAAGCATACATTTTTAAATGTTACCATGCTTTTACTCTATTATAACAGTTTCTATCCTTTTTATTACCTCACCCCCTATTCTGAGAGTTTCCAGTGTTTGCCCTGCAATCAGTAAAAATTTATTCAATTCTATAATTTAAAAGACTTCATTAATGAATTCCAAAGCTCTTATGAAACCTGTATATAAACTGCTCAAAAAAATAAAGGGAACACTAAAACAACACAATATAACTCCAAGTGTTCCTTTTATTTTTTTGAGCAGTATACATATTATATATATATATATATTTATTTATTTATTTATAAACTAAATATTAGCGCTGGGAGAAGATTAATCATGTATAATCGCATCCAAAATAAATGTTTGTTTTGACATAAGATATGTGTGTGTATTATATATTAATTTTTTTATATACACACACATACATACATTTTTTATACACACACATACAGTTGTGGCCAAAAGTTTTGAGAATTACATAAATATTGGGAATTGGAAAAGTTGCTGCTTACGTTTTTATAATAGCAATTTGCATATACTCCAGAATTTAATGAAGAGTGATCAGATGAATTGCATAGTCCTTCTTTGCCATGAAAATTAACTTAATCCTGAAAAAAACTTTCCACTGCATTTCATCGCTGTCATTAAAGGACCTGCTGAGATCATTTCAGTAATCGTCTTGTTAACTCAGGTGAGAATGTTGACGAGCACAAGGCTGGAAATCATTATTTCAGGCTGATTGGGTTAGAATGGCAGACTTGACATGTTAAAAGGAGGGTGATGCTTGAAATCATTGTTCTTCCATTGTTAACCTGCAAAGAAACGCGTGCAGCCATCATTGCGTTGCATAAAAATGGCTTCACAGGCAAGGATATTGTGGCTACTAATATTGTACCTAAATCAACAATTTATAGGATCATCAAGAACTTCAAGGAAAGAGGTTCAATTCTTGTTAAGAAGGCTTCGGGGCGTCCAAGAAAGTCCAGCAAGCGCCAGGATTGTCTCTTAAAGAGGATTCAGTTGCGGGATCGGAGTGCCACCAGTGCAGAGCTTGCTCAGGAATGGCAGCAGGCAGGTATGAGCGCATCTGCATGCACAGTGAGGCGAAGACTTTTGGAAGATGGCCTGGTGTCAAGAAGGGCAGCAAAGAAGCCACTTCTCTACAAAAAAAACATCAGGGACAGATTGATCTTCTGTAAAAAGTATGGCGAATGGACTGCTGAGGACTGGGGCAAAGTCATATTCTCCGATGAAGCCCCTTTCCGATTGTTTGGGGCATCTGGAAAAAGGCTTGTCTGGAGAAGAAAAGGTGAGCGCTACCATCAGTCCTGTGTCATGCCCACAGTAAAGCATCCTGAGACCATTCATGTGTGGGGTTGCTTCTCATCCAAGGGAGTGGGCTCACTCACAATTTTGCCCAAAAACACAGCCATAAATAAAGAATGGTACCAAAACACCCTCCAACAGCAACTTCTTCCAACAATCCGACAACAGTTTGGTGAAGAACAATGCATTTTCCAGCACGATGGAGCACCGTGCCATAAGGCAAAAAGTGGCTCGAGGACCAAAACGTTGAAATTTTGGGTCCATGGCCTGGAAACTCCCCAGATCTTAATCCCATTGAGAACTTGTGGTCAATCCTCAAGAGGCGGGTGGACAAACAAAAACCCACTAATTCTGACAAACTCCAAGAAGTGATTATGAAAGAATGGGTTGCTATCAGTCAGGATTTGGCCCAGAAGTTGATTGAGAGCATGCCTAGTCGAATTGCAGAGGTCTTGAAAAAGAAGGGCCAACACTGCAAATACTGACTCTTTGCATAAATGTCATGTAATTGTTGATAAAAGCCTTTGAAACTCATGAAGTGCTTGTAATTATATTTCAGTACATCACAGAAACAACTGAATCAAAGATCTAAAAGCAGTTTAGCAGCAAACTTTGTGAAAACTAATATTTGTGTCATTCTCAAAACATTTGGCCACGACTGTACATGAAAAATATTTGCATACATATTTAAATTTGTATATCACTTTGTATATCATATACATATAAATTCTATATCTAAATATAAATAAACATTTTTAAATATAAAACAAAGCATGCGTGTGTGTATTTGTCTATAAATAATAAATAAACAGTACACACACATATATTATGTCAAAACAGACTTTTATTTTGGATGCGATCAACCGTGATTAATCGTTGCCCTGCACTACTAAATATAGTAAATAAAATATAGCTTAATAACGTATATAACACAAACATGTATTATTTTTTTAAATGATTGTTTTAAAAAAGTTAGTGTTGTATAGACAGCTTTACGTGCACCAGATGATCATCTTGATAATAAACTGTGTTCCAGTGTGTGTAAATATGTCCGGGTGTTCTCTGTAGGGTCAGCAGAGAGTAAGCTGGAGCCGTGGTCCTGGCCGCAGTATCTAGAGCTGCAGAAAGCTGTGGCCGCTCCACTCCGACTCTTCCAGGAGGTCTGACCACTTCCTTTCATTGATTTCACCCTCTTTTTATGTTACATTAGTGCCATCAAGCGATTAATCGTGATTAATCACATCAACATAAAAGTTTGTATTTGCATAATGTGTGTGCACTCACTGTGCATAAATATTGCGCATATATAAAATAAAATAAAAAATATATAAAATACACACAAATAAAAAACCAAAATATTTATATATAATGTATATATATTAAATATAAACATTTTCTCAAACATATACATGTATTTGTATTCATATGTATATGCAAAGTAAATATGCACAGTATATGTAACTTATGTAAATACAAACTTTTATTTAGGATGCGATTAATTGCAACTGCACTATTTTACATTTTAACAGTCCCTTCTCCGTTTCTGCTGAAGAAAACAAACAAACAGGAACCATCTCAGAATTCTAACAGCTTTGTAATGGTTTTAATGGTTACAGAGGAAAAACTGGATTTAATGCAAAATGTATTGGCCCTGTGGGTCTATGTTTATTCCTTGTATTGGTGGACAGTTAGTAAATAATATTGGAGTATGTGCCAAAACGTGGGCATCACGGTGGCGCAGTGGGTAGCACGTTCGCCTCACAGCAAGAAGGTCGCTGGTTCGAGCCTCGGCTGGGTCAGTTGGCGTTTCTGTGTGGAGTTTGCATGTTCTCCCCGTGTTCGCGTGGGTTTCCTCCGGGTGCTCCGGTTTCCCCCACAGTCCAAAAACATGTGGTATAGGTGAATTGAGTAGGCTAAAATTGTCCGTAGTGAATGAGTGTGTATGGATGTTTCCCAGTGATGGGTTGCAGCTGGAAGGGCATCCGCTGCGTAAAACATATGCTGGATAAGTTGGCGGTTCATTCCGCTGTGGCGACCCCTGATTAATGAAGGGACTAAGCCGAAAAGAAAATGAATGAATGAATGAATATGTGCCAAAACACTTTAGAAACCATTATGTACAAAAAAATGAGGAGGATGTAGAAGATCTCAATGATGTTTATTCAGCATAGCAGTCTCAAAGTACACAGCAGTATTTTGGGTTCAGCAGAGTCAGAATGAACCCTGAATCTTCTTAAACTCAAACCTTTTATACCGTTTTAGTTTTACTGCATCTAAATGTTAATGAAGTTGCACCTTGGCTGTAGACTCAGCTGTTCTTTCTATGTTAATGCAGTTTCCACCCCATTGTATGAGATGGTTCTCTGTACCCCACACCCATCCCCATTCTACCATTTGCTCAAGATGTGATCATCTCAAATAATGCAGAGACAACAAATTGTTGACTTGTCTTTTCTATTATAATTCAGCCCTTTTGAGAAATGAGCATCAACACACCATTTAGAGTCCAAGTTGGGTCGAGGCAGACTAATTTCTTACAATTAAAATTAGGGCTGCACAATATATGGGAAGTGATGTTAGTGAGACCAGCAGGGGGCGCTCAACCTGCGGTCTGTGTGGGTCCTAACGCCCCAGTATATTGATGGGGACTGCTCAGTTAGCGCCGTCTTTCGCATGAGACGTTAAACCGAGGTCCTGACTCTCTGTGGTCATTAAAAATCCCAGGATGTCCTTCGAAAAAGAGTAGGGGTTTAACCCCAGCATCCTGGCCAGATTTGCCCACTGGCCATCATGGCCTCCTAACCATCCCCATATCATAATTGGCTTCATCACTCTGTCTCCTTTACACCAATCAGCTGGTGTGTGGTCTGGCGCAATATGGCTGTCGTCGTGTCATCCAGGTGGATGCTGCATACTGGTGGTGGATGAGGAGATTCCCCCAAAAATGTGTAAAGTGCTTTATTAGGAATTATTATTATTGTTATTATTATTATTATTATTATTATTAAAATTATTATATTGTTTCAGCCTCAATATCCCAATGTGATCATTCGCAATAGTCACATTGCGAGTATACAAGAAATTGTACCGGTTGTAATTTTGAAAAATTAATAGCGATCAATTTTATTGAATCGAATATTTACCTAATATTTAGTTTATAAATAAATAAATATTCATTCATTCATTTTCTTTTCGGCTTAGTCCCTTTATTAATCTGGGGTCGCCACAGCGGGATGAACCGCCAACTTATCCAGCATATGTTTTTACGCAGCGGATGCCCTTCCAGCTGCAACCCATCACTGGGAAACATTCATACACACTCATTAACACACATACACTACGGACAATTTTTTAGCTTACCCAATTCACCTATACCGCATGTCTTTGGACTTGTGGGGGAAACCGGAGCACCCAGAGGAAACCTACGCGTACACGGGGAGAACATGCAAACTCCACACAGAAATGCCAACTGACCCAGCCGAGGCTCGAACCAGCGACCTTCTTGCTGTGAGGCGAACGTGCTACCCACTGCGCCACCGCGTCGCCCATAAATAAATATATAATATATAAATCTGTATATCTAATATATATACTGCTCAAAAAAATAAAGGGAACACTTGGAGTTATATTATGTTGAATTGAATTGAAATAGTTATTCAAACTGTTGGAAATGCTGGGTTCCACACAATCAATTTGTGTTGGGACAACATGAAGGAATTAAGTTACTTTTTATTTTTTACAGATTTAAGTGGGTTGAACATAAACAATTAAGTTGTTTAAAAATAAAATCTCAAGAATTGTGTTGTTTCATCTAAATTTAAATTAGTAGTTTGAACTAACAGCAAACGTCATTTTTTGAGTCCATCTTGCGAAATTGTATTCATATCGCAGAATAAAAAAATATCGCAATGTTAGATTTTTCCAATATCGTGCAGCCCTAATTCAAATGTACTGGTTTTATTGCTGATATTTGATGGTTTGTAATGTTTTTAATGGTATTTTCATCAGAAACCATCAGAACTTTCTGTTGTTGTTTTTGTTCAGCAGGGATTGTACAATTCAGCAGATTCAGATCACAGCTCAGGGTCATTTTTGTTATAAAAGAAAAATCTATAATGTTGACCATTCAGTGTATTAATGGAATTATTGATTTTTATTGGACAAATTAAAAAAATACTTAGAATTTTTGCATTTACCATGATTTTCCTATAGGTGCCCATAGGGACAAATTAAGGAGTTTCTAAATAATAAAAAAATTGAGTCCTCAGCAAAAAACTTTTTTTTAACGTTGCTTTGGGCGGCATGGTGGCTCAGTGGTTAGCACTGTCGCCTCACAGCAAGAAGGTTCGAGTCCCGGCTGGGCCTGTTGGCATTTCTATGTGGAGTTTGCATGTTCTCCCCGTGTTGGCGTGGGTTTCCTCCTGGTGCTCCGGTTTCCCCCACAGTCCAAAGACATACGCTATAGGTGAATTGAATAAACTTAATTGGCCAGAGTGTATGAGTGTGTGTGTGAATGAGTGTGTATGGATGTTTCCCAGTACAGGGTTGCAGCTGGAAGGGCATCCGCTGCGTAAAACATGCTGGAATAGTTGGCGGTTCATTCCGCGACCCCTGATAAATAATGGACTAACCCGAAAGAAAATAAATGAATGAGTGTTGCTTTGGGGTTAAGCCATTTTTTAAGTCATTTTTTCTTGTGCTGGTTCTTGCTTCACAAGCATATGCTGTTTTTTTATTTAAGACAAAAGATTTTTTTACATTTGTATTTTCAGCCCAGCAATGACATGTATGTGTGTATCCGCTGTAGACGCAGAGGGTTCCTCTGATCAGGAACAGCTTCAGGCAGGGTATGAAGCTGGAAGGCATCGACCCGCAGCACCCGTCCATGTATTTCGTCCTGACGGTCGCTGAGGTACATTACAGCGGCTCTATATATCTAATATTGTGCCTGTCATGACAGTTTCTGCCTCTGAGTACTCGTTCTCGTCTGCAGGTCTGTGGCTATAGGTTACGCCTTCATTTCGATGGCTATTCTGACTGCCATGACTTCTGGGTCAATGCCAACTGTGCTGATATTCACCCCGCCGGGTGGTGTGAGAGCACCGCACACAAGCTACACACTCCCAAAGGTCAATTGTAGAGCTCTACACTGTAAGATACACACACACTTTTTTCAAGCTGAATGGGTTTTATGCATGGAGACTTTTAATTTTAAATAAGCCTGCGCAGGTGCTTCCTGTGAACTGTCATGCCATTATAAACTCCCAACGTTTAAGATCTGGCTTTAAAAACAGTGATCTTCACTGCCTGATTGAGATACCATATAAAGTGGGTCCCACACTGGACAAAAAGTGCATTGTAAATGACATTGTACATTTTAAAGTATGAAATTTTATTTTACCACAGTATTTTCAATGTATTTTCTGCACTCAGTTGCTGCTACTCACAGTGTTTTTGTTTAAATGGTCTTTCATCTCGATTTATGCTTGAACTAAATGAATGCTTAAGTCTATTTAATGGATTATGTTTTTATTAAATTACATTATCTCTGCTGTAAAATGAACCTTATGAAATTTAAAACAGTAACGTGAACCTATCACCGGTGGTTAAAAAAACACTTCCGTGCCTAAAGCCCATTACCAGACAAAAGCATTTATTTAGAATAAAACATACAGTGACATAATAATTTTGTGAAGCATTATTGTAATTTTAAAATAACTGTTAAATGTGAATATACTGTAAAATGTATGTGAGGTCAAAGCTGACTTTTTATCATCAGGACTCAGTGGCTAAGCATATTTCATGTGAACTTTCAAAACAAACAAAAACAAATGTCTTTACAATCTATTTAATATGTCCTTGCTGAATAAACATGAATGTATATTTATGTGACACTGAAGACTGAAGTGATGATTTTGTGAGGAATAAATTACATTACACAATATTCAAATACAACCCCAAATCAGAAAACGTTGGGACTCAAATAAAAAAAAGAAAGTAGTGATTTCCAAGTTTACTTTGACTTGTATTTCATTGCAGACAATATGAAGACAAAATATTTAATGTTTTGTCTGGTCAACTTCATTTCATTTGTAAATATACATCCTTTCCTGTCATTCAGACCTGCAACACATTCCAAAAGAGCTGGGACAGGATCAATTTAGGGCTAGTAATTAGGTCAATTGGTTATAATGAAACAGGTGATGTCAAAAGGTGATTGTAATTATGATTTGGTACAAAAGCAGCATCCAAGAAAGGTCTAGTCCTTTAGGAGCAAAGATGAGCAGAGGATCGCCAGTTTGCCAACAAATACGTGAGAAAATTGAATTGAAATGTTTAAAAACAATGTTCCTCAAAGAAAGATAGGAAGACATTTGGATATTTCACCTTCAACAGTGCATAACATCATTAAAAGATTCAAGGAATCTGGAGGAATTTCAGTGCGTAAAGGACAAGGGTGCAAGTCTAAGCTGAACAACCGTGATCTCCGATCCCTCAGGCAGCACTGCATCAAGAATCCTCCTTCATCTATAAACGATATCACCACATGGGCTCAGGACTACTTTGGCAAACCTTTGTCAAGTACCACAATACATAGTTACATCCACAAATGCCAGTTAAAACTGTAAAACAGTGTCCAGAAAAACTTCTCTGTGATCGAAGGCATCTGGGATGGACCATCACACAGTGGAAAAATTTACTGTGGTCAGATGAATCAGTATTGCAGGTATTTTTTGGGAGAAATGGACGCCGTGTGCTCTGGACCAAAGAAGTAAAGGATCATCCAGACTGTTTCCAGCAAGCAAGGTCCAAAAGCAAGGGTTAGTCATGGTATGGAGTTGTGTCAGTGACCTTGGCAAAGGTAACTTGCACTTCTGTGATGACACAATTAATGCTGAAAAGTACATTTTGGAGCCCAATATGCTGCCTTCTTTTCCAGGGACGCCCATGCATATTTCAACAAGACAATGCAAAACCACATTCTGCACACATTACAAAGACCTGGCTGCGGAGGAAGAGGATACAGGTACTTGACTGGCCTGTCTGTAGTCCCGACCTGTCTCCAATAGAGAATGTGTGGTGCTTTTTGAAGTGTAAAATGACCCTGTACCGTTGCCCACCTTAAGACTTGTTTGCAGGAAGAATGGGACAAAATTACACCTGAAACACTTCATCACTTGGTGTCTTCAGTCCCTAATCATCTTTTAAGTGTTGTGAAAAGGAATGGCAACATTACAAATTGGTAAATGCTTTACTGTTCAACTGTTTTTGAAATGTGTTGCAAGAACCGATATTGGAATACGTTTATTTTATAAATTAAAAATAAAAATCAAGAGGAACACATTAAATAATGTGCTGTTGTATTGTCTGCAGTGAAATACAAGTCAAAGTAAAAAAAAATTCTTAAAATTTTTTTATTTTAATTTTATAATTTTTTCCATACTGTCCCGTTTTTTTTTCTGATTTGGGGTTGTATAATACACACACATATCTTATGTCAAGACAAACTTTTATTTTGGATGCGATTAATCGCGATTACTCTTTGCCCAGCACTAGTAATTGTATGTATGATCTTCGCCTGCAGGATGTAAAGAAGAAGAGTTTTCTTGGTCCAACTACCTTAAAATCACCCGATCGCAGGCGGCACCGAAAGAGTTGTTTTCAAGCTCGGTTAAAGTAAGTTTTCAGACACTGAGCCTGCATTGCAGATCTTGACAGTTGATTGAGAACAGAGCATGTGTGTGTGTGTGTGTCCAGCCGGAGACAGACTGTGGGTTTGAGGTGGGCATGAAGCTGGAGGCTGTGGACCGCATGAACCCCTCGCTCATCTGTGTGGCCACAGTCACCGACCGAGTGGCTGACCGCTTTCTGGTTCACTTCGACAACTGGGACGACACCTACGACTACTGGTGAGTTA
This sequence comes from Danio jaintianensis, assembly GCA_903798115.1. Lineage (NCBI taxonomy): Eukaryota > Metazoa > Chordata > Actinopteri > Cypriniformes > Danionidae > Danio > Danio jaintianensis. The sequence continues at coordinate 894,692 of CAIGQV010019158.1, read as the reverse complement.
AACCTAGTTCACACTACATGACTTTAAAGTACAAATGAAATCAAAACTAACCATATGATTTTGTAATCTAAAATTAAAATCTGAAAGTGCACTTCCTGTTTGTTTTCAGTAAAATTTTCAGATCACGTCTGTCTGAGGTTATGGGCGTGGCTAACATACTTGACCACTCCCCTCCAACTGTCAGTTTTGACAACAAACAGAAATGGGGAGGAGGAGGAGTTTGTTAGGTTCTAATAACTCTCCCCCAACTCTTTTCCCAATCTTCATGAATGAAATGCCTACTTTACTACGTCCAATCAGCTCGCAGTAGAAAAAAAAGCCACACCCACTGTTTTCTCATTTAATATTCTGTTCCTCTAGAAACTGCGTCACGATATGAAAAAAAATGGTTGCAGCTTCTGGTTCATGTGGACTTTAAAGGGCCACTATTATGCTTCTATTTACAAGATGTAAAATAAGTCTCTGATGTCCCTAGAGTATGCATGTGAAGTTTCAGCATAGATTACACAAATAATGTTTTATAACTCTTTGAAACTGAGCGTTTTGCGCGTTTGAATCGCTTGAGTTGGAAAATCTGAACTTCAGCGGACATTCGCGCCGCGTTAACCAATCATGAGCTTGCTCTTGTAGGGGCGTGATTATGACGTAGCGCCTGTTGTTGGTGTCCCGAGGGAAAAATACTCCTGCTGACACTGGACAACAGCTCATCAAACTGGGCTCAGTCAGAAGTACCGCTGAAAGCCTCCATCATCCAGGTATAGTTTCTAGAGGAGTTGATGAACTCACAGAGCTAGATGCACCTCTGAAAAGATGTAGTGGACTCAGACACGGCGCCGAATGAATCTATGCTGTATTTCAGACTTCCTAAAGCACACAGCCATTCTCTTTATAAAATCCATGTTAGCCATTTAGCAATGAAACTAGAGTCACCGGGCAGACAGAAGCCCTGCCCATGACGCGAATCCGCGTCTATTGTGAAGTGAATTTGGTGCGCGAATGAAACGAGTAAACTCAAAATGTTCACGCGTCTATAGCGCGAATAGCGTTCCGCATCTGGTGTGAACACAGCATTAGGCTTTGACCAAAATTGTGTCGTTTTGATGACTGTTGCTTTAAATTCAAATGAGATTGTGCTCTTTTCCAAAAGAGGGCAGAGCTACAGACACCCATGTGTCACCATAGCAGCAGATTTAAAACAGAACTAACCTTATCTGTGTGAAAAAGTGTTCATTTGTGCATCCTAAAACTCCACATTTATAAAACCTCTCAGTCGCTGACATTATCTTCAGTGGGTATGGTGCAAAAGCTTTAATAGCGGACGGGTGCTTCTCGCTCAGGGCTGTTTATGCTAATGAGGGAGAGATGGTCGCTAATGTGCAGGGCTTTCCCCCTCTGATGACACGTACAACGGGAGAATGTCAATCAAAATGTTTCTGCAGTGTTTCTCTTTTTATCAACTGTGATTAAAAAAATAGAATTAAATCATTCTAAAATTTAAGAAGAGAAAAAACAAACCAAAAAACAATCCATCTCTTACAACTACTCCTACACTTCTTTCTGCTCACATACTCTTTATACCTATTCCTGGGTGAAGTTAATAGTTTTTTAAGAGTAAAGTGTTTCGGGTTTCCTCTGTCCAGGTGTGATTCCAGCAGTCCATACATTCATCCCATTGGCTGGTGTCATGAGAGAGGCCTGCCGCTGACGCCCCCACAAGGTAAATTAGGGGAAAAGTGCTATTTTTAAAGGATCCAAACAATAATAATACAGCTGTACATTAATATAATAGTTCTAAAACTTTAATATAATAACGTGGTCATGTGACTGCGTGGTGGCGCAGTGGGTAGCGCTGTCGCCTCACAGCAAGAAGGTCGCTGGTTCAAGCCTCGGCCCTGGTGTGGAGTTTGCATGTTCTCCCCGTGTTGGCGTGGGTTTCCTCCGGGTGCTCCGGTTTTCCCCACAAGTCCAAAGACATGCGCTATAGGTGAATTGAGTAAGCTAAATTGTCCGTAGTGTATGTGTATAAATGATAGTGTATGGGTGTTTCCCAGTACTGGGTTGCAGCTGGAAGGGCATCCGCTGTGTAAAACATATGCTGGATAAGTTGGCGGTTTATTGTGAATTGAATAAGATGTTGTCACCAAATTATATCTTATACTTGTCACAGTCTGGTGTCTTCGTTGTGTATTGTGCCATGTGTTTGTTGTGTCTGTGTTGTGTTATGTGATGTGATGTCCCATGTGCAGTGTTTCCATGTGCTTGTGTTGACGTCATGTGACTCCTTTGTTCTGTTTTCCCGCTGTGTGTTAATGTTCATGACTTTTACCTGTTGTTTCACCCCTGTGCGTAATCTGTTTAATCATGTCTCGTGTATTTGTACCCCTTAGTTCTGTTCTTTCTTTGTCCGGTATTTCATTGTCATATCTCCACTGTCGTATGTTCCAATATGCATTCTATGTTCCTGTTTCCTATTGTAAGTGCCTGTTTTGTAAATAAATTAGTGTTTTTTGATAAGTCTTGAGTTTGTGCATTTGTGAGTAAGCCGACTGCTGGGGGAACTGAGCCTCGAGGACCATACCAGACTGTACTGGTCATATGCTCACAACACCAGCTATCTGGACGACATGCTCTTCGTTTTCTACAACAACAGCCTGAACACCGCCTGCAGAGCACTGTCGTCCGAAGATGGTCCTCGAGGCAATTTCGCTGCATATGTGGAGTGGACACTGGTGAGGAACGGATCATCGTCCACCGTCAGTGCGGAGGAAGACCTCGTCAGTGCCACTCCTGACCCAGAAACCAGCCCAACACCACCTGTCAGCTGGGAGCGCTTGCCAGAGCCCACCGCAGACAGAGAGCCACCTGCGGTGTACGAGCCATCGCCATCAAGAGCGACAGAGCCGAAGAACACCGACCAGGAGGAGCTCAGCGAACCGTCTGACCAGTTGTGTGAGCCGGCAACATCGCTGATTGTGGGAGTCCTGGTGGATATTGAGGGACCGAGTCCTGCCCACCTCCCCACCACTGAGGGTGAGCTGTCTCTGGACCCGGAGATGCTACTCATCGACTTCTGAAGCGAAGTCTACCCTTTCCCCGCTGTTTCCAGTCAGCAAAAGTCACCTTCCGAGTCGACGGTTCCCAGCTCACCCTCAAGCTCTAGGAGGGCCTGCCTGCCTGCATCACCATCCAGAAGGTGTCGCCCGTCGTCATCGCCTCCGAGCTGCGGACTTTGCCTCGGCCCTCCGACCCTAAGGCTCCACAATGGCTCACTCCTCCCTCATCTCCTCTGTGGACCGTCAGCCCACCAGCTCCGCCAGGCTCCCTCGTCCCTCCGGCTTCGCTTTGGTCAGTTGTCACTCTGCCTTCACCTCTGAACTCCACTCCTCTGGCTGCGCCTCGTCCCTCCGTCCTGCTGGCTACGCTGAGCTCCTCCTGCTCTCCAGCTACACCTTGGACCTTTGTTGCTCTGTTGACCAACGTCATCGCCTTCTCCGGGTGAGCCGTCCGCTTCACCTTGGCCCTCCGGGACCTCGGCGTCACCCTCATCCTGCGGCTCTCTGTCTCCTCCTTGGGCTCCACCTCCATTAGCGGTGACTACTCCTCCTCCATGGTTCCTCTCTCCCTCGATTCCACCCTGGGCCGTCCTCCTGGCTGCGTTGTGTATTGTGCCATGTCTTTGTTGTGTCTGTGTTGTGTTATGTGATGTGCAGTGTTTCCATGTGCTTGTGTTGTCATGTGTTGTGTTGACATCATGTGACTCCTTTGTTCTGTTTTCCCGCTGTGTGTTAATGTTCATGAGTTGCACCTGTTGTTTCACCCCTGTGCCTTATCTGTTTAATCATGTCTCGTGTATTTGTGCCCCTTAGTTCTGTTCTTTCTTTGTCCTGTATTGCATTGTCATATGTCCATGTTCCAACGTGCGTTCTATGTTCCTGTTTCCTATTGTAAGTGCCTGTTTTGTAAATAAATTAGTGTTTTTTTGTCCTGAGTTTGTGCGTTTGTGTGTGAGCTGACGCTTGTGGCTTGTAACTTTATGACTCCACATAAAAGACTTTCCTAAACAGTAAATTATTCGATTAATTTAGAAAAACAATACGTTTACATTCATAGTGCAGATAGAAAATATGTTCTGCATGTAATGTGACCAATTGTTAATATAATTTTAATAGAGTTGTCAAACAATTAATCCTGATTAATTGCATCAAGGATAAAAGTTGTATTTACATAATTTACATATACATGTGTACTGTGTATATTTAATTATATATGTAGAAATACACACACATACACATACTGTACATAAAATACATAAATATACAAAAGAAATATATTTACATATATATTTATATATAATTTGTATATATATATAAACAAATATTTTATACAATATAGTCAAGCATATATTTATATACACAAAAATATACACAGTGCACACAAATATTTTTTGTAAATATGAACATTTATTTTGTATGCAATTAATAGCTTGACAACTCTAAATTATACACAGTATATATTTAAATACTCACATTTTAAGTAGTAATAAGGTTTAATCCTCAATTTTTATTATGTTTCAAACCTTTATGAGTTTCTTCTGTTGAACACGAGAAGATATTTCGAAGAATGCTGGAAACCTGTAACCATTGACTTCCATAGTATTTGTTTTTCCCACTATGGAAGTCAATGCTTACAGGTTTTCAGCTTTCTTCGAAACATCTTCTTTTGTGAAGAAAGAAACTCATGAAGGTTTGGAACCTATTGAGGGAGAGTAAATAGTGTGAATAGGGTGAACTGTCCTTTTAAGTACAGTAGTGAAGCAAAATAAAATTAATCACTGATAATAATAATAATCATAAATAATCAGCATATTATAAAGATTTCTGAAGGATCACTGAAGACTGGAGTAACGAAGCAGAAAGTTCAGTTTCATCATTACAGGATTGAATTAACTGCAACTGAACAGTAGTGTATGTGTGTATGTTTCTCAATAAATGTCTTCAACATGCATTCTTTTTCAATCTATTTTTTGTACATGTTGTTTTGCTTTTTTTCTATTAATGTAATATGACAACGTGCAAATTGCAATATAGTCATATGAGTGTCTGCTTTATATAACTTAACGCTGGTTCTCTGGCAGATTACCCTGAGGCGGACAGGTTCTCGTGGGAGAGATATCTGGAGGAGACGGGCTCCACGGCGGTCGCTGCTGAAGCCTTCAGAGTGGTCAGTCTAAAAAATCCAGCCTGTGTATCAACAAATCATAGCGTTTATCTCAAAACACACACCTTTAGTTGTTCGATTTTAGTTGTTAGCTTAAAACTATTCTGGTACTAAATACACAGAAAAGCAATTTCTCTGAGAGTCAGAGGTTTAATTCCTCCCTCCGATCTGAAGTCAATCTGGGTCACACTTTATTTTAAAGGGGACCTATTATGCAAAAATCACCTTTATAAGGGGTTTAAACACAGTTGTGTGGCAACAGTCTGTGAATATAACCAGCTTCTAATGGTAATTATTATTTTTTTTTTTTATAATCACACTTCATAAAAACAGTTCGCAGAAACGCTTTGATTGACATTCTCCCTTTGTGCGTGTCATCAGAGGGGGAAAGCCCCGCCCATTAGTGACCATCTTTCCCTCGTTGGTATAGCACGTTAGTCTTGTTTTTGAATCTGCCATTATGCTGACACACAGGCATTTGTAACTCCACCCTCTTTTGAAAAGAGAACAATCTCATTTGAATTTAAAGCGACAGTCACCAATAGTCATCAAGGTAGTAGTTGGGTTTAGCTATTGGGTAGGATTAGGGATGTAGAATAAGATCATGGAAAATATGTGCTTTATAAATACTAATAAACAGCCAATATCTTAATAGGCAGGTAATAAACCTCTAGTTAATAGTGTGAATTGGTACTTAAACTAAAGTATTAGTTCAATCTGTATATATATACAAAAAAACGGCAAGTGGAATGAGACAACTGTACAAACAATGAACTACAAGAGATCAATCCGAGTATAAATAAAGGATACATGTCAAATTTTTTTGTTGAGACCAGACATGACTAAACTGTTTATACTAGATGCTGAATTGGTGACTCTAGTTTGACTCATTTGTGTTTATTGGTGAACGATGCACCATTAGTCCTCTATCACCATTAAACAGATTTTATTAAAACGTAAAAGTTTAAAGACTACTATATAGATACGATTTTTATTCTGAAAGAGCACTTTAAAGGGCACCTATTTTACCTCTTTTACAAGATGTTAGATAAGCCTTTGGTGTCTCCAGAATGTGTCTGTAAAGTTTCAGCTCAAAATACTCATCAGATCGTTTTTGTAGCCTGTGGCTGTAAATGCAAATGAGCTGCTTCTCCTTGCCCACCGCTCCAATGTGCGTATCTGCATCTCCTGCATTACAACAGAAGAACAGCAGTCAGTGATAGAGACAGACACGGATGAAGCTAAAATACAGCTCATTAGTCAAAAATACCAAGTAAGTTTATTTGATGTATTTGTGGTGGAGTTTATTCAAGCCTTTCTGAAATGATGAGTCTCTCACTAATGCCGTTGGCAGTACACACACACACACACACACACATGTGCATTTACTGACACCATGCGGCCGTGGTGATTATAGCAGTTAAGAGTTAGATATCGATTTTACTGTCTTTATTACAAACATGCTCTGTTTTAAAAACGTTTTAAACTTATAAAATTAATTATTGAGGAGCAGCTGATCACAGAGAGTTGTAACATATGTTTTAATCCCAGTTTCTTTGCAAAAAATGTTCTGTGTGGATATGTGTACACATGTTATTATAGAAACATGGCGCCTGTCAATCAATTCGGTGGGCGGGGAAACTGCAGTCCTACGTCACGTTGCGGTGGGCCTCAAAATCACTGGAATTTGGATCCTATTTTAACGTCAGGAAATTTGAAAAAAGAGACTCGTTGGGTTTATGTCACTCCAATATGACTCCAATGGGATTTGGACACAGTTTTGTCCAAACAGCTTACAAAAGTTGGATGTTAACCTTAATGGATGTTTTTAAAAATGTATCTCCGGAAATAATTTCTTCTTATTGAATCTCTTATTAAGTTATGAAGTTGTTATTATTATGTAATATGTTTTTATCTGTATTGATCTTACCATGAAAAACCCATAAGTTTCTGATGTGGCAATAAACATACAAATAAACTAACTAAATACACAGATAACTATATTTAAAGCCTTTCCGGTAGCATTCTAATTTACACAGTAAGTAAACCGTTTTAACAGTGTATATTATGCAATATTATACAATGTATATGTGAGCATAGACCACAAAACTAGTCATGAGTTGAGACTGAGGCAAGGCAAGTTTGTTTATATAGCACATTTCATACACAGTGGCAATTCAAAGTGCTTTACATAAACAGAAATTAAAAGAGACAAGTATAAGAGAATAAAAACAAATAATAAAAGTGATTAAAAACAGATTAAAATGTGTTAAAACAGGTTATAAAAGAATGAAAAAAGAAAAAGAAAGACATAATAGTGCAATCTGTGGGACGTAGCACAGTGCTCATTCAGTAAAGGCACAGCTAAACATGCGTTTTAAGTCTTGATTTGAATGTGTCTAATGCTGGAGCACATCTGATCATTTCTGGAAGCTGATTCCAGCAGCAGGGGGCATAGTAGCTGAAGGCCAATTCACCCTGCTTTGACTGAACCTTTGGAATTTCTAGTTTATATGATCCTAAAGATCTGAGTGATCTGTTAGGTTTGTATTCCGTGAGCATATCTGTAATGTATTGAGGTCCTAGGCCATTTAGTGATTTATAGACAAGTAATAATGATTAATTTAAAATCTATTCTGAATGTAACTGGGAGCCAGTGTAAAGACCTGAGGACAGGTGTGATGTGCTCTGAGTTTCTGGTTCTGGTCAGAATCCTGGCCGCAGCGTTCTGGATGAGCTGTAACTGTCTGACTATCTTTTTGCGTAGGCCGGTGAGGAGTCCATTACAGTAATCCACCCTGCTGGTGATAAAAGCATGAACAAGTTTCTCACTGGAAAAAAAGCATCTATTTCGTGCAATGTTTTTGAGATGATAGTATGCTGACTTGAATGTTTTTGAGATGATATTGGCCTGTAATTGCTCAATAGGGTGTTATCCAGGTTGCTCTTTTTCGAGAGGGGTTTAACAACTGCAGTTTTAAGTGAGTTTGGAAAAGTCAGAAGAGAAGTCAGAAGAGAAGTGAAGCATTTACCACTTTTAGGAGATCCATTTCTAGACAGTTAAACACTGTTTGAGATTCATTCATCACTTGAAAGATGATAATAAATAAGCTTTCTTTTGATGTGAAGTGAAGACTGAAAAACTGGTGAAGTGCTTAGCAATATGTATTGAGTTTTGATATATTTACAGTACACTGTAGAAAAAAAAAGTTGACACACTGTAAAAATGCTGGGTTCCACATAATTCCTTCATGTTGTCGCAACACAAATCGATTAAGTTAACTTAATTGATTTTACAAATTTAAGTGGATTGAACATAAAACAGTTAAGTTGCCCCAAAAAACCCTCAAGAATTGTGTTGATTCAGCTCATTTTAAATAAGTAGTTTGAACAAACAGCAAAAGTATTTTTTTGAGGGAAAATTAATATAGCTTTTTAAGTTGAAAGTATCAAAATTGCAAATGTTTTTGCAATTGTTTTAGAACTTCGGATTCAGCTGCTTATGGGAGAAATGACTGGGAATAATAAATGGCAGAAAACCTGTTTGCTCTACAAACATGTGTGTTCATGACTATACATAAAAAGTAGAATAGTATAATTAGAAAAATGTCCGCTTGCAACATCAAGCAGCATAACGAGCTGTTTTATCATCTAAAAGTCAATGGAAGTAAATGAGACCGGACGTCTCAAGCCAAAAAGATTTAAATTCCCGCTTGTACGTGAAGAATAAGGTCAATACTAGGTATACTAGTATTACAAAAAATGTATGCTGTAAATTCATTTATATTCTATGTCAAACGCAGCCTGCAATCTAAAGATTTCCTGCATTTCCTTAATAAATAAATGCAGGCTCAGGGTAAACTGTGATGTGTGTGTGTGTGTACGCAGCGTCCGGCTCACAGTTTCCAGGTTCAGATGAAGTTGGAGGCGGTGGACAAGCGGTGTCCGGGGCTCATGCGTGTGGCCACAGTGCAGGAGGTGGACACTTACAGAATCAAGGTGAAGAACTGCTTACAGAAACAACAAAACATACAGTACAGTACATTATATGAATTATTCATGTACCCTAAAAGCTCAGTAGAAATGTCCAGTCAGTAAGATTTCTCATTTTTAAACATAAAATATGATTAAAGATAATAATAATAATGCTAAAAGTGGTCAAGTAAAATGCTACTTTGTGAAATATTAAATGACTGTTTTCCATTTTAATATGTTATAAAATATGCATATGGGATGTAAAGCTGAGTATTCTTCTTCATCACACGATTCTTTGTGTATTATACTAATATGATTTGATCATCAAGAAACATATATTATTATTATTATTATTATTATTATCACTGCTGAAAACGCTTTTAGGCTGCTTAATAGATATTTGCAGATTGTTTTGTTTTCGGGGATTCTTAGAATGTTTGAAAGAGTTAAAAAGACTTCTGTAAAACTTCAACTTCTGTTTTATCAAATGTATTCTGACTATCAACTTAAAATCTGTATTTTTGCCTTTCGTCTCACTTAAATATGAAATATCTGCTACATCATTTCTGAGAAGCTCGATTGTGTTCAACAGTAGGATTATTTTGAAAGAATTTTTCAAAGAATGGAGCTTGTTGGTTAACAACACACTGAAAAGCTTTATTTGTTTGAAAAGAAAGCTAGATTTCATGAAACCACATGATAAACGCACTGTGCGCACTGTAAAAAAAAAAAAAGTTGACAACTTAAAACTGTAAAGCAACTTGCTGCACAGCTTTTAAATCAACTTTTAACACTTGTTAAATGTTCTGCGCTTGACTTGATTTAGTCTTACAATTTTACGTTGACTTTTTTTTTTTTACAATGTGAGAGTAATTTACACTAACTTCATTAGTCTGGAATTATCCAGTGGTGGAAAGACTACAGAAAAATCATACACAAGTAAAAGTACCATTACTTGGCCAGAAATGTAGTGCAAGTAGAGTGAAAGTATCTGTTGTAAATATGACTCAAAGTATGAGTGAAAAGTTTTAAAACCCTTTTAAAAGTACTTGAGTAGTGAGTATTACGCTGTGAAAGGTTGATGCGCCGTTTACATGCAATTTGAGCATGCGTGTGTGTAAACGTAACATTCTGTAGTGCATTTAGTTATAGTTTAAGGTGATTTCAGTCATCATACAGTAAACATCCGTCATCTCCTCATCAGTGATAGTATAAACAGTCTCTCGATCATTGCGTGTAAATATTCTGGACATCTTCTTGGACACTTTTAATGCTTCCAAGCGGTTTGCTGCATTTATAAAGCATTCGCTGCATTTATTTTACTTTCTATGTGCGATTTGATTGGATAGGAGTCACAGGACTGATTTTTCTACTCAACCAATCCCCATAGACAAGAAAAAATAAAGTAGTGACTGCAGTTTGTTGGAGAATAGTGGAGTAAAAGTACCGATAGAGCACTAAAAATGTACTCAAGGGAAAGTAAAAGTACATATTTTTAAAACGACTTAGTAAATTACAAATCCTGAGAAAAACTACTCGATTACAGTAATTTGAGTGTTTGTAATTTGTTACTTTACACTACTGGAATTATCATTAACTCTTTATAAGACACTCATTGAAATATGCATTAGAAAATGTTATTCCCAGATAACAACAGCTGCAACGAATAACACAAGTTCATCCGGCCTGCCGTCGAGCTTTCTGCAATAGCAACCGCCTGGATCTACTTTATCTCTTACATATATTTGGTAATCAATATCAGTGAAAGAAAAACATCAGTGTATGCACATCTAGAAAAATCTTACAAGCTGCTGCTCGATCAAGTCAAACACAATAGAAACATGCATACATGTTGCATACACACATGCACACACACATGCATACATAAACACATATATCATTATAAAAAAAGATTACATAATTAGGGCAACACGGTGGCTCAGTGGTTAGCACTGTCGCCTCACAGCAAGAAGGTCGCTGGTTTGAGTCCCGGCTGGGCCAGTTGGCGTTTCTGTGTGGAGTTTGCATGTTCTCTCCGTATTGGCGTGGGTTTTCTCCGGGTGTCCCGGTTTTTCCACACAGTCCAAACACATGCGGTATAGGTGAATTGAATAAACTAAATTGGCCGTAGTGAATGTGTGTATGTATGTTTCCCAGTGATGGGTTGCAGCTGGAAGGGCATTCGCTATGTAAAACATATGCTGGATAAGTTGGTGGTTCACTCCGCTGCGGCGACCCCTGGGGCCGGTTGCACCAACAGTGCGTCAGTTAAAACGTAGCCTAGTTGTGACTTAAAGGCACACTAAGTTACAACTTACATATTACTAAATAGTTTTGTGTTGCACCACTGAACTTAGTTTAAACGTAATGCTACGTTCCAACTAAATATTTACGGCAGCTTCCCCCCATGTATAATGGTAGAAAAGAGATGACAATGAGATTAGTTTACATTGAGGAGCTCACGATAATAATGAAGAATGATCTCCCTCTACTCACAGCCTTCATTTCCTCCCAAATCTCGCATTTCTTTCGGTTTGTGAACGAAGAGTTTCATTTTCTTTCAAGGAGTGTTTTCTGTTAATTGTATCCATCAATTAAAACGAGAATTTCTTCATGACTGAGTTTTTCTTCCTGCTCTTTTCTCTTTCATATGTAGGATATAAAATGTGTATTGCGCGTGCATTCACGGCTCGCGATGCAGATGTGTGCGTCGTCTGTTATTAGTGACTGACTGTAATGTAATGTACTATAAAAATGTAATTTATAATTTCATTTTCATAGGACAGTTATATATAGACGCATTAGTTGCAGAATTTTAAAGCAGTTTAGCGATTTAAATGCTTTTTATTGGATATTACGTCATTCAATGCGACTACGCATGACTTTATGGAGAGCTTACGACTGACTAACTACGGTTTGCCTTAAGAACATGTGGTGCAACTGAAGCAAGAACAAATTTAGTTACAAACTAGCTAGTAGTTACTAAGCCCCTAGTGTGGACTTTACGTTCCAGTTTAAGAGAGAACTTACGATCAGCTGGTGCAACCCTACCCTGATGAATAAAGGGACTAAGCCGAAGGAAAATTAATGAAATGCATTACATAATTATATATGTATGTATATATGTTTTTTTTCTGTTGGTTTTGACTTGTGTATTTTTCGCATTTACTTACTCATTGGTTAATTGGGGTGATCGTTGTCTGCAGGTGTGATGTGTAGAGTTTTACTATATCTCTTGTGTTTCCTGTGTGACCTGATGAATCCTTGCAGGTTGAAACTTTATCCAGTTAAATTTGTCTTTTGAGAGCATATTTGGGCAGCACGGTGGTGCAGTGGGTAGCACAATCGCTTCACAGCAAGAAGGTCACTGGTTCGAGCCCCGGCAGGGTCAGTTGGCATTTCTGTGTGGAGTTTGCATGTTCTCCCCGTGTTCGTGTGGGTTTCCTCCGGGTGCTCTGGTTTCCCCCACAAGTCCAAAGACATGCGCTGTAGGTGAATTGGGTAAGCTAAATTGTCTGCAGTGTATGTGTGTGAATGAGAGTGTATGGATGTTTCCCAGTGATGAGTTGCAGCTGGAAGGGCATCCGCAGCGTAAAACATATGCTGGATAAGTTGGCGGTTCATTCCGCTGTGGCGACCCCAGATTAATAAAGGGACTAAGCCGAAAAGAAAATGAATGAATGAATGAGAGCCAATTTTTTTTTTTACTTTTTCAATCAATATCAATGAAATTACCCTATATGGTTCTTCATCCGATAAGGGGTTGAAAGAAAAACACATAATGTCCTTTAAAAAAAACATACTACAAAGGCATCCATAGAAAACTGAGGCAAAAATGTTACCAGATTGTCATTTCAGTAGCTATGTTTCCATCCAAAAATGCTAATTAAATGTATGCGGGAAAATTGGAATATCGCATAAAAAACGTGCGAATAAAGCAGCGTTTCCATCCAATGAGTCAAAGAGAACAAAATCGTCACTTCCTGATTAACTGGCACCAAATATCAACAGTAAAAACTTAATTTGCTGTGGTAGGAGAAGCTGCGTCAATCTTTTCTTTATTTAATAAATGACTTGCGCCTTAGAAGACAAAAGCCGACACGCAACGAACACGTTTAAAGGCATGAGATGCGGAGCACAGACGCTCTTGACAATTCTGAAGGTAATTAATAATATAATAACACTAATACTGAAATTATCCAAAATACGCATAAAAATAGGTGGATGGAAACATAGTTAGTGATGCTTGAGTCAATGTGAGTTTGACTCAACATCGTCTGTCTTCCTCAGATTCATTTTGATGGTTGGAGCCACATGTATGATGAGTGGATGGATTCAGACCATCCGGACATCCACCCTGCAGGCTGGTGTGAAAGCACAGGACACCCGCTCAAGCCTCCGCCCTGCCAGCCCACTGTCCCCAAACCTGGTGAGACTCATTCGGCTGTCTCGCTGTGACCTGCTCATGCAGCAAACAAATGCTCAGTGTAATGTGTGTGTTTTAGGTCCCAGGGAGAGTCTGACAGTCCGACAGCCCAGCTTCTCCATGTCGTGTAAAAGTCTGCCTCAGCCACGCAACACCTCCAAATACAGCTTCCACCACAGGTCACTCTTCACCTGCCTTTAGTACAGTCAAATGTGTTTGCTTTTTTTCACATTACACATCACTTCAATATCCTAGCGTGCCTCTCAGTGTGGGTTTAAAGTTAAAGTTAAAGTTTAAAGTTGATTCATTTCACAACAAGGGACAGTATACATTATTCTACATTCCTCAAGAATGGGTAAAACTTTACTTGAAGGGGTGTCCATAGGACTGTCATTAAACCTTTGTAATCATGACATGACACATCATGAATGTGAATGAGTTTTTGCAATCAGGTTGCCCGAAGCGCAATGTATGTTAGCGCTTAACCTTTAGGCTATTGGCCTATTAGCAAAATTAGCTTTTGATTGCATTATAATGCAGAGTTCTGCGCATGAAAGACCCTCAACTGGCAGATTAAAGTGCTTTTCTCTCCAATATGGCAGAACATTAAGTAAGGAATATTTGATGACAGGCTATTGAATTATTAGAAATTAACACACACTTGAGAGGATGGCAAAAATGCCACAGAGCTAAATTCATTGTTTAGAAGTTGTATTTCAGACATTTGTCAGATTTTTGTCCTCAAACTGCTCCCGTGTGTAGCACTAGTTTGTTACACATCTCATCCAAAGCCTTCTGTTGTGTTTTGATGTGATTTTTGACTGTTGTAGCTGTGAATTGAAGGTAATCATTCTGCATAGCGATATGTATCTGTAATCTGCTCAAAACCTGCCGGTACTAATTTAGCTGTGCGTTTATCTGACAATAACTGCACACCTTTATCAGTGCACAATGTTCATCAACCAATCAGAATCAAGCATTCAAGAGCCTCATAGCATAAATACAAGACTATATAACAGAGCTGCCGGCAGCTAGCTCTCTGCAACTCTCACATGGTCGCCCACTGAAGCTAAGCAGGGCTGCGTCCGGTCAGTACCTGGATGGGAGACCACATGGGAAAGCAAGGTTGCTTCTGGAAGTGGTGTTAGTGAGACCAGCAGGGGGCGCTCAACCTGCGGTCTGTGAGGGTCCTAACGCCCCAGTATATTGATGGGGACTCTATACTGCTCAGTGAGCGCCGAGCGTTAAAAATCCCAGGATGTCCTTAGAAAAAGAGTAGGGGTTTAACCCCGGCATCTTGGCTAAATTTGCCCACTGCCCATCATGGTCTCCTAACCATCCCCATATCATAATTGGTTTCATCACTCTGTCTTCTCTCCACCAATCAGCTGGTGTGTGGTGTGCGGTCTGGCGCAATATGGCTGCCGTCGTGTCATCCAGGTGGATGCTGCACACTGGTGGTGGATAAGGAGATTCCCCCCATTGTGTAAAGCGCTTTAAGGAATTATTATTATTATTATTATCTGTTAAAGATGCAGTTTTATGTCATGATAGTGTGTCCCAAAGCTCATCTACTCTTCTGCTACAAAATAAGTGCATACTTGTAAGTTGGCGAACTGGGGCGAACTTAAACTTTAAATGTCTCCGGCAGCTGGAGCTTCTAATGGCGGCTGCAGGGATGCAGTGGTTAAAATGTCATTAAAATGACTTATTCTATCATTTTCCATGTTGAACTCTCTTAGTTTTAGCTCAGCATGATTTGGAGACACAGAACAATGGTAAAAAATGAGGTACAGTTGATTAAAAAACAAAAACAATGCAGAAAACAGAACAGGTGTGTGTATGTGAAACAGAAAGTGCCCTACTCCGGGATGTGACGGGTCAGGTCATGTGACCGGGCGTTTCACGGCGCATCACTGTTTATCTGGCTGTCCATTGGCTGAGAGGAACCAGGGCCGACTCAAGGCTGATCTCTCCGATACTGAAGGATCCCGGAGAAACCTGCTGGTCTTCGGACAGAGAGCTAAAAAGTCCAGATATCATGGCAGGTAAGACGATATTCATCTTTACTGGGCTAATTAAGTCTAATTGCATGTTTACCCAGATGAAAAAAAAAATACTACAGTCATTTATAGTATATATTGTAGTGTTTATGAACCATACTATAGTAAAGTGTATTATACCGTATTTACTGTATTATTTACAATTCTTGTCAATAATATTTACGATAATATTATATAACTGTTCATTCATTCATTCATTTTCTTTTCGGCTTAGTCCCTTTATTAATCAGAGGTCGCCACAGCGGAATGAACTGCCAACTTATCCAGCATATGTTTTACACAGCAAATGCCCTTCCAGCTGCAACCCATCACTGGGAAACATCCATACACACCCATTCACACACATACACTACGGACAATTTAGCTTACCCAATTCACCTATAGCACATGTCTTTGGACTGTGGGGGAAACCGGAGCACCCGGAGGAAACCCACACCAACACGTGGAGAACATGCAAACTCCACACAGAAATGCCAACTGACCCAGCCGAGGTTTGAACCAGCGACCTTCTTGCTGTGAGGCGACAGCGCTACCCACTGCGCCACCGCACCCCCCCCTGTATAACTATTATATAGTATATAATTATATATTATATATATTAGGGAGGCATGTTGGCTCAGTGGTTAGCACTGTCGCCTCACAGCAAGAAGGTCGCTGGTTCAAATCCCAGCTGGGCTAGTTGGTTTCCTCCGGGTGCTCCAGTTTCCCCCACAGTCAAAAGGTGAATTGGGCAAACAAAAATATTGGGCGACGTGTATGAGTGTGTGTGTGTTTGAATGTGAGACTGTATGGGTGTTTCCCAGTACTGAGTTGCGGCTGGAAGGGCATCCGCTGCGTAAAAAATATGCCAGAATAGTTGGCGGTTCATTCCACTGTGGTCACCCCTGATAAATAAGGGACTAAGCCAAAGGAAAATGAATAAATTAATATAATGTATTATGTATAATGAATGCTACAACATTCTGTAATAAATGCTGTAAAATACTTTACTTTTTACTACAGTAAACTGTGGTGTATAGTAGTATAATGTATCCTATAGTTGAAGAAATCTTAGTACAGTATTGGGTATTAGGCTTATATGTAGTTGTTGTGTTACCATAGCAACTATAGAAATACCACAACAGATTAATTCAAGTACTTTACTATAGTTTGCTTCAAAAACACTATTGTATTTACTATAAATTACTATAGTATTTTTAATGTGGGCATGTATTGCTGTTATGCAAATATTTAATTAAAAGATAGTTTCTTTGCTGTCACCAGGATCGGACGACCCCCTAAATATCGTAAAAGTCAACAAAGAAATTGTCAGAGTGAGTGTTACTATTTTTATTTTCCACAAATGTATCTGATGATGAGTGTGTAAAATTAACATGTTTGCCATTATCCATCACTGCAGTTTAACATTTTTATTCTGTTATTATACTCTTTAAAGCCTGTGTGAAATCAAAATGTACAATGTTTTTTTTTTTTGCTAGCACACATTGTTATTTTTTAAGATAATTTACTGAAAAAAAGTTTGATTTGGTAATCAATCAAAGTCTGAGAGCCCTATCATGCACCCGGCACAATAAGATGCAGGGTTTATTTTCACGTTTTGCGCCACGTTGTTTAAATAGCAAATCCATTTGCGCCACTTTGTGAACTCATGTGGACTCGTGCTGGTCTGAAAAGGAGGTGTGTTAAGGTGCATTGTTGGCGCGTTGCTATTTTGAGGCAACAGAAATAGACCGCGCCATCGACCAACTAAAAGCTGCTCTAAAGTCCAGCACAGAGTTTTTGTAATTTAAAGAGCATGTTAGTTATGCACCTGGTCCAAAACGCATACACATTGCTTAATACACGCAGGATGTACAACAATACACAAATATCTTTACATATAAAAAAAATTAAAGGATTAAAATGTTACAAAAATTATTATTTTCTATGTAAAAATAAAAACCACTACTTCCTCCCATGCTTTCTTCACCTCGGGGGGTTTAGAAATCTGGGTCTGTTTATTTATGACAATTTGCATTTGTATAATGTTATTATTAGTAGTAGTATTATTATTTATTATATGCATATTTATATTTGTTTGAATAAAAACAAGGTTAGATTTGTCCACCTCTTGGGTTTTGGAGACGTACGCATCACCATATGGGGCAATAGGACATGTGTTTGGATATAACTCTGTTTTTTGACCACGCTTTGTTAATATTGTTCATTTATTCGTTTGCTGGAAATTAAAACTAAATTTTGAAATAGTTTTGAAACAAATCTTAACAAACGAAATATGTAATTAAATATGTAGGCTAATGGATGTCTTCAGTGGAGTGTGTACAACACCGTTTCCTTTTTCCATGAATGTAAAGGAGTAAAGTAAAGAGTAAAAGTAAAGTAAAGAGATAGTAAAGAGGCCGAATGCAGGAGGCTCGTTCTTTATCCTCGCACTGCAGATGGCCTGTTTACCTGTTTTCTCGCTAGTGAAGCGTTCAGTTTTTCTACTTACAAAGTCCGCCATGTAAATAGCAAATGCTCCATGGTGCGACGCAACTGACTCTTAAAGGGAATGGGAAATGAAACTCTGATTGGTTTAATGCACGTTATGCTCAAAACACACCCATAACTCATTAAGAGAATAAGCACAACCCATTTAGAGCATGTGCCAGGACGCAAACCATATTTTTCCATCCTTAAAATAGCAAAAGTGGATTCGGACACGCCCTTAATGCTTTTGCCCCCTGCGCTTTAGACTCTGCGCCTAGATCGTTAAAAAGAGCCCTAAACATCTGCTTCTGTGTTTGGAGTGGCGGTCCTTCTCAGATGATGTCAGGTTAGCCACGCCCCTTTTACCTTTAGTTTGCTACGAGGGAATGATGCGCAAAAAGAAAGCCCCTGCCCCCTACTCAATATTCCTTTTCAGTTGGAAGTACATCAACATACTGAAATAAAAGTCTCAGCAACTTCCGGTTCTGACTTTAATTCAGTTTCAAACACTTTCTTAGAATATAAAAAGTAAATTTTACAAACATAGGAGAAAAGCTATAGGCTATTTGGCTGTTCATTCCTGATACTATTTGTTTACATATTATTTAATTACAGTTTAAGCATGTAACCATGAATAAGAATGAAAGTAATGTAAATTCCTCACTGTAATGTGGACCTTAAGCTGAATTACAGATAAGCAGGACTGTGTGTGTGTTCCAGGTATGACGTCTGAGGGCATGTACTCTTCTCTCTTCATGACGGCGTTTACTGCTAACTCTGAGCGCAGTCTTTCTCTCTGTTGGGAGCAACACTGTAAACTCCTGCCTGGAGTCGCAGGAATTCATGCTGGCCAAGTAGCCACCTGGACTATAGAGGAGGTAAACATGTCATTTACCGGTGTGGAAATACTTTGTTATCCCACAAAACCATATATAATGAATTTTAGAGTTACCAGCGTGTTCCCATGGGTCATGGAATTTCTGTAATAACTGAATTTTAAAACTTCTATTCGAGACATTGATAGTCAGGGATTTTTTTTTTTTTTTTATGAAATATCAGGGACTTTTGTTTGTTTCTTTTTGGAGTGGTTTCTCACCTATTGTTTTAGTAAATTCAACACAAAAGAAGATATTTTGAAGAATGCAACCATTGAATGCACCCA
>CAIGQV010019158.1:836204-863993 GCA_903798115.1 Danio jaintianensis | reverse complement strand
TCTTTGGACTTGTGTGGGAAATCGGAGCACCCGGAGGAAACCCACGCGAACACGGGGAGAACACGCAATTTCCACACAGAAATGCCAACTGACCCAGCCGAGGCTCGAACCAGCGACCTTCTTGCTGTGAGGCAATTGTGCTACCCACTGCGCCACCGCGTTCATCATGTTATATATTAATATTTTTATTAGTCAAATATTGTTTCGAGTGTGTGTTTGACACATTTCAGGGACTTGTGCTGCAATACCCTGTCCTGTCAAATTTCAAATAAACTAAACTATAACAAACATTGAGGGCGGCGTGGTGGCGCAGTGGGTAGCGCTGTCGCCTCACAGCAAGAAGGTCGCTGGTCAATATATATATATTCATAATAATGTATAATTTACGTTTATATTATATGCATATATTATTCATTCATTTTCTTTTCGGCTTAGTCCCTTTATTAATCTGGGGTCGCCACAGCGGAATGAACCGCCAACTTATCCAGCATATGTTTTACGCAGCGGATGCCCTTCCAGCTGCAACCCATCACTGGGAAACATCCATACAGACTCATTCACTACAGACAATTTAGCTTACCCAATTCACCTATAGCGCATGTCTTTGGACTTGTGGGGGAAATCGGAGGAAACCCACACGATCATGCCGTAGAACATGCAAACTCCACACAGAAATGCCAACTGACCTCGAACCAGCGACCTTCTTGCTGTGAGGCGATCGTGCTACCCACTGCGCCACCGTGACGCCCCACATATATTATTATATATATACTGTCAAGCCTCTGCGGTTAGAATATATATATTCTCAAGTTGACCAGACGAACGGTGCCTTGGTTAGGGTTTTTTTATTTTATTTTTTTTTATTTACAGCGACACCAAGTGGCCAAATTTCGCAGTTTTTCTTTTTTACTGTGACTTCAAATTGACCGTATACATATGTTTAGTGAAGGTATCTCATTCCGTTCAAAAGTTATAGCTACAATTGGCATTTTGCTTATGTTAGCATTGAACATTTTTGAGTTATTCGGATATTTGTAACTCAAATATTTCTACTAAAGTCTGACAAGTGCACATGCTTAAGAAATAATGAAATGTGTTTGTGTTTATATTAAACCTACTGGATTATTACAGTAAATAGCTCAAATAATTTTGGGAAATTGTTGGTGAACTGATATTTCCTACTGACGTGCTACACTAAAAGATGAAAATAATTAAATACAACTTTTTGCACAGTAGCCTACAGCATGTGTGTGTGTGTGTGTGTGTGTGTGTGTGTGTGTGTGTGTGTTAGTTCTTGGGCAACCATTAATTTCATCCAAAATAAAAGTTTGTGTTTATATAATACATGTTTGTGTACTGTGTATATTTATGTGTGTATATATTTGAGAAATTATATATATATATATGGTGACAAGGTGGCGCAGAGGCATTTCTGTGTGGAGTTTGCATGTTCTCCCTGTGTTGGCGTGGGTTTCCCCCACAGTCCAAAGACATGCGCTATGGGTTAACTGAATAAACTAAATTGGCTGTAGTGTATGTGTGTGAATGAGTGTTTATGGATGTTTCCCAGTGATGGGTTGGAGCTGGAAGGGCATCTGCTGTATAAAACTTATGTTGGATAAGTTGGCGGTTCATTCCGCTGTGGCGACCCCTGATGAATAAAGGGACTAAGCTAAAGGAAAATTTATATATATATATATATATATATATATACAGATGTAAATATTTTTTATACATAATAAATATACACAATGCATACATATATATTACTGTAAATACAAAACTTTTATTTTGTATGTGATTAATCATGATTAAACCCATAACTTATTCATATTTAATGTGTCAAGCAAGACTTTTTTGATGACATGAGACAAATAACAACGTAAAATGTAGCACAATACCTTTTCTTTTTTTGGTATGAACAAATTTCATTTACCAATTATTTACAGAAGTTATTACTGTAAGCTATTAATAGAAGTTTAGCCACGAGTGACACTGTAAGAAGCGCCCAGTTTTACTGTATTAAATCTCATATAAACTTCAGGTTAATGATAAATTGTTTGTACTGACTCTAATCCTGTACGGTTTATACATAAACCTCTGTGCGTCATTAGATTGAAATATAAACATCCAGGCCCATTCGTGAGTATTTTTAAGTTGCGAGGACTTGTAAGTTATGAAATGTCCTCATAAGTTGCTTAAAGTGATATTTCATGATATTTCAGCCCTCACAAGTATTGCCAACTCCGTACACAGGTTATCTAAATGAAGACATACCACAGGCTGCTGTTGTGTTTATATGCAGCCAATAAATACTGACTCTCCCCAAAGACACACCCTACAGCACGGCATCTGTAATGAAAGATGGACAATGTTTGGCCTATTATTTTTGTCCCCGGATTAAAGTTTTGTCCGATTAAACTCATTACTCGGGATCTCCAAAGCCAAGTCGGCCACATACACACACTCAAATACACACACACACACATACAGACACACATGTGCACTCAAACACACACACCTGCAAAGAAACACAGTCTCACTGACTCACTAACATAGACACACACAAGCACTCATACGCACACACAGAGACACGCACACAAACACACATATACACAGTTTCATACACACACAACATACACTCATATACAGACACACTCAAACACACACACTCAAACAGACACATACAGATACACACATACACATGCACAGCCTCACTAACTCACAAGCACTTATACGCACACACTCAAATACACACGCGCACACACACGCATACACACACGCACACACACACACACACACACACACACACTATTCTTAGTTCAGTCCTCATCTTCAGTCAAAAATTTAGGGGTGATTTTTGATAGCAACCTGTCGTTTGAAGGCCAGATTTCAAGCATCTGTAAAACTGCATTTTTTCATCTTAAAAATGTTGCCAAACTTCGACATATGCTATCAATGTCTGATGCGGAAAAGCTTATTCATGCTTTCATGACCTCTCGGTTAGACTATTGTAATGCGTTACTAGGCGGTTGCCCTATTGGTCTAATTAACAAACTTCAGCTAGTTCAAAATGCAGCTGCTAGAGTGCTTTCTAGAACAAATAAATATGATCATATTACTCCAGTTCTTTCATCATTGCGTTGGCTCCCTATTAAATATCCTATAAATTTTACAATTTTATTGACTACCTACAAAGCCCTGAACGGCTTAGCTCCCCAGTATTTGAGGGAGCTCCTGGTGTATTATAGCCCCTCATGTCCACTACGCTCAATTAATTCTGATTCCCAGAATATCAAAATCAACTGTAGGTGGTAGATCTGTCATATCTGGCACCTAAACTCTGGAACAGCCTTTCCAGCACAGTTCGGGAAGCAGACACACTCTGTCAGTTTAAAACTAGATTAAAGACACATCTCTTTGCATTAGCATACACATAAAGCACAAATGCTTTTGAAATACAAATCTTTAAAAGGATTGTTAGTCTGCATTATTTAGGGCAACCGGAGCCGGGAACACTTCCCAAAAGACATAATTTGAACGGCATCTGCGCTTATGTTAGTCTTTTTTTTTATTCCCGAGGTTTCCATAATCCTGGACCAGGCCGTATTCTGAGCAGCTGCTGTGGTGGTCACGGAGGAGTGGAGAGCATGAGACTGATTCCTGTAAGACCCCAGTGACAGACGAGTCTTCGCATTGATCCTGAAGGGCCAGCCTGTACACCAGCCGGTGACCTCTCCCACCTGCAGCTTCTCCACGATGGACGTCCAACGTTCTCCAGCCTCCTGCACCTACACTGCAGCTCTGCACAAGACGTTTGGCCATAGGAGAAATGGTCGTGCCCAACTGAGCCTGGTTTCTCTCGAGGTTTTTTTTCCTTCACTTTCGCCAATTGGTGAAGTTTGTTCCTCGCCGCTGTCGCCACTGGCTTGCATGGTTCGGGAACTGTAGAGCTGCGCATCGATGGATTTGCTCTTCAGTGTTTGGACTCTCAGCAGTTAAAAATTAAACCACACTGAACTGAACTAAACTGAACAAACTCTGAAAACTGGACTGACACTGTTTCAATTCACTATAATCTTCTATGTGAAGCTGCTTTGACACAATCTACATTGTAAAAGCGCTATAGAAATAAAGATGAATTGAATTGAATTGAACACACACGCACACACACACATTGGAGAGTCTTAACTGTGTACAGTACGTCTCTCTGGCTCACACACTCTCTCTCGCTCTCTCTCACACACACACACACAGACGCTCTCTCACTCACACACACATACTGGAAAAGCTGAACTGTGTACAGTTTCTCTCTCTCACATGCAGACACACACACACAAACACACACTTGAGAGGCTGAACTGCGTACAGTACGTCTCTCTGACTCACTCACTCACACACACACACACACACACACGCACGCACGCACGCACGCACGCACGCACACACACACACACACACACACACTCATATCTAGTGTCCTGCACACATGGGTTGATCATTCACTCGGGCCTTCAGCCAAAGCAGCTGCTCGATGGGACGTTTCTGAGACGCGAGCAGAAAATGATGCACTTCCACAAAACTCTGCTGAACACCTAACACTCCACACACACACAGGTATGTATGATTCTCACTATACATTTGAACAAATTCTGTCAAATGCATGTTGTCGTCTGCATCACCTAATTTATTCATTTGTAGTTTATTACACACTGCAGTGCAAACTGTTTGTTTGTGTGTACACTAATCTGCTGTTTGCACAATTTTTAATTATAGGAATAATATTTAATGTTACTATTATTATTTATTAGGGGTCATAATTAAATTGTCTGCTACACATCTGGTGTGCTCTGGTGTTTGGTGCGTTTGAACCATACTATAGTAAAGTACATGAATTAATCTGCTGTGGTCTATGGTAGTACAATCAAATATAAACACATTATCTATAAGCTACTGTAGTTTTCTACAACTATAGGGTTAATTATACTACAATACATCACAGTTTACTGTAGTAAAAAAGTTAAGTATACTACAGAGTTTATCAGTTCACTAGTTAATACTACAGTATTGCTTTAGCATGAATTGGGGTAAAGTTGGTTTTATATTTGCACTTTCTCCTTAATATTATATTTTCAGAAAAGTGCAAATTCTAAATATGGAAATCATACCAGCAGTCAAAGACTATCAAAGTACAACCTTGTTCACAGTCAATTAAATAGTGTTGTTTTTAAGTCATACATCCATGCGATTTCAGACCGAATATTCAAAGTTGCGTGGTAAACAATATAGGGACCCTGTCACAAGTTGTCACTGAACTAATGTGATAAAATGAAAACAACTTTACTTCAATTTAGCATTAAGTGTTGTAAAGACTATACAGCACAATAAAATATGGTTCAAAACACTATAGTATTTGCTATATTGACAAGAACAACTTAATGATTATTACTGGCTTTCTGTATTACTTCATCAAGCGAACAACAACATATCTGAAAGCTAAACAGTAGAGATAACCTTTTGGAGCGTGGTGTTTATTGATAGTCCTACTCTGCAGGACAATTGCAAAGCTGTATTTACGGTGTAAACTTGTCACTAAATGTCCTTCATGGGTCTGTTGTGTCACAAAAACCTGAAGATCCAGTTTTTTTTTCTAGAGTCGCCAGCATAAGAGACATTAAATCCGACATTCAGGAGAGAAATTGCCGAGACTGTCCACGGCCGAAACACAAGATGGCTTATTACGACCCAGTAAGAGATTTTTATTTCTCCCTCTTTCTCTATTTTATTTATTTTTTTAACAACTTTAGCTTTTAGGCTAGTGTGTATTCACACCTTTAACCTATTAAATTGTCCCTTCAGACCCCACCGTCTCCATCAAACGAGGTCAATCTAGGCGCGTCCGTCAACCCTCAGTAAGATGTGTTTTGTTTGTATTAGCGTCCTGTAAAGCTTTCGTACAATATGTGCAAGTGATGGATTTATGTGCACGGATGGTGACTTGTGTGATGTAGTGGCCGCTATATATTATCGTAATTTTTCACTTTTATTGTCTTGTGTGCTTCAGCGCCAAACCCACTGACTTTGACTTCCTGGCCGTGATTGGTAAAGGGACATTTGGGAAGGTGAGGCGCGTCTGATGCCCCTGTCTGATTAACTGCGTGCCTTATGACTTCACTAATCATTAACGCTGCAGAAGGAAGTCTGCTAAGGTTACCTTGATGAAAGATTGTTGTTTTTCTAGTGGGATTGTTTAGAGGGAAAAAAATGCTATCACTTTATTTTCATGAGTTGAATACATGTTACATTGCAACCTCATGCCAACTAAATATCATTAGACTGTCTGCTTAAAGGGACAGTTCACCCAAAAATGAAAGTTTACAGACTATTTACTCACCCTCACTCCCTTTATGAGTTTCTTTATTCTATTGAACACAAAATGACATGTTTTGAAGAAAGCTGAAAACCTGTAACTATTGATTTCTTCCATAGTAAAAAAAACAAATACTGTATGGATGTCAATGGTTACAGGTTTCCAGCTTTCTTCAAAATATCTTCTTTTGTGTTCAACAGAGGGAAGAAACTGAATTTAAATTTTTTGGGTGAACTGTCCCTTTAATTTTGGCTGATTCTAATGAAACCTTGCATGTACAGTGTTCAGCATAAATACACCCCCATTGAAAATGATAGTTTTTATCCATTTCTCAGTGAATATGGCTCATAAATTGTTGGTGCATTTAAAGAAAACTAATGGCCTCTAAGTCCGAGGCCATGGTGCTCCACCGGAAAAAGGTGGTTTGCCATCTCCAGGTTGGAGGAAAGTCCTTACCCCAGGTGGAGGAGTTCAAGTATCTTGGGGTTTTGTTCACGAGTGAGGGAAGGATGGAACGTGAGATTGACAGGCGGATTGGTGCAGCGGCAGCAGTAATGCGGTCGATGTACCGGTCCGTTGTGGTGAAGAAAGAGCTGAGCCGAAAGGCAAAG
Organism: Danio jaintianensis; assembly: GCA_903798115.1. Lineage (NCBI taxonomy): Eukaryota > Metazoa > Chordata > Actinopteri > Cypriniformes > Danionidae > Danio > Danio jaintianensis. Next base: position 857,012 of record CAIGQV010019158.1, on the reverse strand, counting down.
CTCTCGATTTACCGGTCTATCTACGTTCCTACTCTCACCTATGGTCATGAGCTTTGGGTCATGACCGAAAGGACAAGATCTCGGATACAAGCGACCAAAATGAGTTTCCTTCGCAGGGTGGCAGGGCGCACCCTTATAGATAGGGTGAGGAGCTCTGTCACCCGGGAGGAGCTCGGAGTAGAGCCGCTGCTCCTCCACATCGAGAGAAGTCAGCTGAGGTGGCTCGGGCATCTGTTTCGGATGCCTCCTGGACGCCTACCTAGGGAGGTGTTCCAGGCATGTCCCACCGGGAGGAGGCCTCGGGGAAGACCCAGGACACGCTGGAGGGACTATGTCTCTTGGCTGGCCTGGGAACGCCTCGGGATCCCCCCGGAGGAGCTGGAGGAAGTGTCTGGGGAGAGGGAAGTCTGGGGTTCTCTCCTAAGACTGCTGCCCCCGCGACCCGGCCCCGGAAAAGCGGATGAAAATGAATGAATGAATGAATGAATGAGAAACAAAAACAAAAGTTTGGTCACCTAACATCTTTAGGAATGGACAGATGATACATTTAAATTCAAACAAGTTAATTAAAAAAACTTTCAAGTACATTTTATAGCTATATATTTTTTATTTATCTTGAATTTTTCCTGTTTCCTGGAATTTGATTTCATATTTTAATATTTTTTCCCCAACATATTAATTTGGGTGTACTATTTTTTTGGACTGTGATCTTAAGATTTTTTGTTAGATTAGCTCCAGTTTCGACCTTAATACTGACTAATCTAATGTATATGCACCCATACATTATTGTAAAGCATCCTGTAGAAAATATGAATTTAAAAGAGAGATCTGTGAGGTGTGTACTCGTTTATGCTGAGCGGTCAACTTACCCTAACCCTAACAGTCTACTGATATTCTAATTAGAATTAGATGGCATGTAGTTGCAATGTAATTTTTAAATGAAGAGAAAATGTGTTAAAGGGATCATCAAAAATAAAGTGATACCGCAAAAAAATACACAAATGCCGTTAAATCCAACACAGTATCTGAAATATCACATTGGTTTGCAGGTGCTCTTAGCAAAACTGAAAGCAGATGGAAAATTTTACGCGGTGAAAGTTTTGCAGAAGAAGGTTATATTGAAGAAAAAAGAGGTTGGTGTTTATTTGTTCCATCTGGCTTGTTTTTCTCATATAACTAATCCTTAAGCGAGTAACGTTTGAGTTATGAAAGCATTAAATCTGAATGTTATGAAATATTAAAGATACGGTACACCCAAAAATTGAAAATTCTATCATCATTTACTCATCCTCCACTTGTTCAATCCTATTAGTGTTTGTTTCTTCTGTTGCACACAAAAGAAGATATTTTGAAAGATGCTGGAAACCTGTAACCATTGACTTAATCCATTAAGTAATCCATTTCCTACTATGGAAGTCAATGGTTACAGGTTTTCAGCTTTCTTCAAAATATCTTCTTTTGTGTTCAACAGGAAAAAAAGTAATGGACAGAAACTCATAAAGGTTTACAAACCACATGAGGGAGATTAAATGATGAGGTTCTTTTATGGGAGCTTTTTCTTATGAATGAAACAAGTAATAAAAGCATTACAAAAAAATCCTTGAATTATTATACATTTTTTGTGCTAACGTTTTGAGCATGTTATTAAAAGGTTGTTTGAACAAAGGTGTTACGTATAAAAGATCAAATTGATAATGATAATGACAATCTAATCTAATCACTTTCACTCTGTCCTTTGCACCCTGGCATTTTGTTACATGATATGCTGGCTTTTAATTTATTACATTCGCTGTTGCTGCAAGCCATATTTACACTGCAAAAAGTGATTAATTAACTTTGTTTTTAAAAAACTGAGTAAATATGTTGGCCTAACATGATTAAGTAAATGAACTATGTGCATAATTATAAAAATTATGTTAACTTAACTGAGTTACAATGGGACGGGCTTACTTACTTTTTTCAAGAGACAGTTCTCCTGAGTGGAAAATTGTCTTTGGCTCAACCAGCACACAAAAATTATGACATATATTTTAAATAAAATGACAATTACACCAAAAAATACGGTTTATGGCTACCTCGAAGTAGATTAAACAACAAAATCTTCAAAATATCTTAGAACAAAGAAACTCACAAAGGTTTAAAGCAGGTAAAAATGAGTAAATGATGACAGAAGTTTCATTTTTGGGTGAACTATCCCTTTAAATCAGGGGTGCCCAACCTCGGTCCTGGAGGTCCTGCATATTTTAGTTCTAACCCCAATTAAACACACCTGAACCAGCTAATCAAGCTCTTTCTAGGTATACAAAAACTTCCAGGCAGGTGTGTTGAAGGAAGTTGGAGTTAAACTATGTAGGACTCCAGGACAGAGTTTGGGCTCCCCTGCTTTAAATGAACTTGTCGCTTTTAAGGCAACGAGTTTACTCACGTTTTTAAGTAAAGTAACCAATAGCTTTTGTTTACATTTTTAAATATTTCAATTTTGAAATATATTTCATCACAATATGCCCAGAAGTAGGGCTGCACGATATTGAAAAAAACAGATATTTTATTTTTCTGCAATATATATTGCGATATGAAGACAATTTGACCAGATGATTTGAATTGCTCTATTTAATGTTTTTCTGAGGAGTCTAAGAGTATTCAGGTTCAGAAATTAAATGATCACAATGGAAAAAATTCTTGTCCAAATATCAAAAATCTTAAATCAAAAAACTGTTGCTAGATAGGTGAAAATATTGTTTTGTTTTCAGAAATAATACGTGAAAATTAGGTAATTTTTCCTTAAAACAAGCAAAATATTATGCCTATGGGGAAAGTAAAAAATATTGATGTCAGTTTGAAACTCATCTAGAAATAAGACAAAAATTGCATTTATTGAATTGCAAATGTAAAATAACATGGTATAGTCTTCATTGTACAAATAATGATAAACAATTAATCTTTGTTACACCTCCAAACGTCATAATTTCTTGTGTTCAAATGTTTTAAACATGCTCACAGTCACAGGCCTGAAAAACACATGATTTTATTCTATTATGGTTAAACTTTGCAGTGACCCTACAAATCACATCTGTTCTGTGGCTCCTGTAATTCAGCTATAATTCATATTTAACATTGCACATCCTGTGATGTAACTATTGCGGATGTGCACATTGCGATATCGATGCTGAAACGATATATTGTGCAGCCCTAGCCAGAATGCAAAGATTTTAGTGCTGTGCAAGATTCTGGCAGGATTTATTGTTTCCTCACTGAAAGCTCTTCCTGAATCTGCTGTAAAGTGTGTCGTCACTTTCCCTGTCCTGTCCCGATGGTGTCAGCAAATATCTGTCTTTTCTTGTGTACCTCGGTCAATGCTGCGTTATGTCCCACAGCAAAAGAATATAATGGCCGAGAGGAACGTGCTGCTTAAGAGTCTCAAACACCCTTTTCTGGTCGGGCTGCACTACTCCTTCCAGACCTCTGAGAAGCTTTATTTTGTCCTGGATTATGTCAATGGTGGAGAGGTATGAGGAAAAAACTGTCTCTTATGCATACATTCATTCATTCATTCATTTTCTTTTCGGCTTAGTCCCTTTATTAATCAGGGGTCGCCACAGCGGAATGAACCGCCAACTTATCCAGCATATGTTTTATGCAGCAGATGCCCTTCCAGCTGCAACCCATCATTGGGAAACACCCATACACTCTCATTCACACACATACACTACGGACAATTTAGCTAACCCAATTCACCTGTACCGCATGTCTTTGGACTGTGGGGGAAACCGGAGCACCCGGAGGAAACCCACACGAACACGGGGAGAACATGCAAACTCCACACAGAAATGCCAACTGACCCAGCCAGGGCTCAAACCAGTGACCTTCTTGCTGTGAGGCGACAGCGCTAATCACTGCGCCACCGTGTTGCCCTAAAAATAGGTATAGAGTCTTTAAATTAATATGTTCAATTCAAAATGTCCCTAAATGCACATGCAAACATAATTTGTAGTTTTTTGTAAAAAATTATAGGTTAATCTAGGAGACGCAAATGTATCCGGAAAATTTTAGAATCACCCATATATACTGAATAATTCATATATAGAATAACCATTTTATAAAAGCAATAAGCCTCATTAAGCCATGGTTTACAGGCTAACCCCTAACCTCAACCTTACTGAACCTTGCCATTCGTTTTTGTTACATTTTCCTTCGCCTTAGTCTCTTATTTATCAGGGGTCGCCACAGTGGAATGAACGCCAACTATTCCAGCATATGTTTTATGCAGCGGATGCCCTTCCAGCCACAACCTGATACTGGTATACACACACATTCACTACGGCCAGTTTAGTTAATCCAATTCACCTGTACCGCGGGGAGGAAACCCACGCCAACATGGGGAGAACATGCAAACTCCACACAGAAATGCCAACTGGCCCAGCCGGGACTCGAACCAGCGACCTTCTTGCTGTGAGGCGACAGTGCTAACCACTGAGCCACTGTGCCGCCCCGATTCTAGACTCTTAAAACTCAAATAAATAAATAAAATTTTTGAATTACAGCTACCTTTCGACATCTGTGGAAGGCAGAATTTATTTGGCAGAACGCTATTAATGATCACACTTGATCAACTCCCACAATTTAAACTGTAGAAATGTACATTTTTCATGTTTCATGACTGTAAAGGCAGTCTAAATGTTTATCTCCTGCCGTCCTCCAGTTGTTTTATCATCTGCAAAGAGAGCGATGTTTCTCTGAGCCGAGAGCTCGTTTCTACACGGCTGAAGTGGCCAGTGCCATTGGATACCTTCACTCTCTCAATATAGTTTACAGGTCAGTAACTGCAGACACTTTCTTTTATATAACAATATAATCTGCATTACTCTTTCAAATCTTCATGTTCCCATCTAGAGATCTCAAGCCGGAAAACATTCTGTTAGACTACCAGGTAAGAACATTATTGAGGACTCCTATAGCATGCGCGCATGGACTAATAAACAGAGTTTGATGGTGTGTTTCTCTTCTCTTTCAGGGCCACGTGGTGTTGACAGATTTTGGTTTGTGTAAAGAAGGCATAGAGCCGGAAGGAACCACAACCACCTTCTGCGGCACTCCAGAGGTGGGAAAGATACAGATAGATTTATTCATCTTGAGTCAAGCCAATTCAATTATACAGAACTTTTCACAATACACACTGGGATATGCTTGATATTAATATTTATAAAATCTTGATAACTTCTGGCTTGTAGTTGCAGTTAGCAGATTAGAGCTGGGTGATGATAACATTAATTTATATGATTGATTACTATATATATAAAGGAGAAAGTACAGTTGAAGTCAAAATTATTCGCCCTCCTGTGAATTTTATTTCTTTTTTCAAATATTTCCCAAATGATGTTTATCAGAGCAAGGAATTTTTCACAGTATTTCCTAAAATATTTTTTCTTCTGGAGAAAGTCTTATTTGTTTTATTTTGGCTTGAATAAAATCAGTTTTTAATTTTTTAAAAACTATTTTAAGGTCAATATTATTAGCCCCTTAAGCAATATTTTTTCCGGAACAAACCATCATTATACAATGACTTGCCTAATTACCCTAACTTGCCTAGTATACCTGATTAACCTAGTTAAGCCTTTAAATGTCACTTTAAGCTGAATACTATTCATTCATTTTCTTTTCATTCATTCATTCATTTAAAGGCTTTAACAATTTAACGGACAATTTAGCCTACCCAATTCACCTGTACCGCATGTCTTTGGACTTGTGGGGGAAACCGGAGCACCTGGAGGAAACCCACGCCAACACGGGGAGAACATGCAAACTCCACACAGAAACGCCAACTGACCCAGCCGAGGCTCGAACCAGCGACCTTCTTGCTGTGAGGCGAACGTGCTACACTGTAAAAGAAAACCCTAATTTTACAGAAAATATCTCTAAATTTTTTACAGTATTTTTTTGTCATATCAAATTATATTCAAAACTCAGTAAAATGACAAATAATCTCTCTAAATTAACAGTTTGACTTTCATTTTAGGTACTTTATCATTAAAGACAAATTACTGTCATTTTTGTTTTTTATACAGGGAAATTACTGTATTATTTATACAGTATTTTTTCTGTTATTTTAAATTATATTCAAAACTCTGTAAAAGCTACAAACAATATCTGTAAATTAACAGCTTGACTGTTATTTTATGTATTATATAATTAATGACAAATTACAGCAATTTGTCTGTTTTATACAATAAAATCGGCATATTATTTACACAGTGTTTTTTCCAGTTTTTTTAAAGTACATTTAAAATTATGTAAAATTAAAGAAATAAATTGTAATTACTTGTGCACCTCGCTAGATTAAGGTGTATGACCATGCTAACATTTTTGCAGATTCAAGCTGATTTTTTTTTTTTTTTTTGAGACTTTGATTACCACTAAATTTAAATTATGCTGAAAAAAAAAACTTTATGAGTGTGTTAACATTAATAAGTAAAGTTTTTTACATACTGGAAATCGCTCAAGTAAAAGTTATATTTGACATCATAAAGAAAAATTCACTGATGTAGATATAAATATCAGTGGGCAAGATGAGAATTTAAACAAAGAAGTTGCTATTTGTCCCTAAACTTCTGAAGAAAAGTTTTAAAAGGTGTGGGGATGTCGCTAAATCTAGCTTCAAATTTGCTAAATTGGCAACACAGAGTCCCTGGAAGAAAGACATGGACAAAACATAAACAAAAGCTGTAAAGGACCTTGTCATAAAGTGCAACCTGAGACAGAATGCTACTGCAAACATGTGTCATTTGAGTAACAAATGATAATGCAAGCAATAGCTGAATACTAGTATCTTGAAAAATATCTAGTCAAATATTATGTACTGTCATCATGGCAAAGATAAAAGAAATCAGTTATTAGAAATGAGTTATTAAAACTATTATGTTTAGAAATGTGTTGAAAAAAATCTTCTTTCCGTTAAACAGAAATTGGGGGGAAAAATATACAGTAGGGCTAATAATTCAGGAGGGCTAATAATTCTGACTTCAACTGTAGCTGCGATTTGTACGTTTTGCAAGTTTCACTTTACGTAAGTGCTCAACCCAAATCTGGAAGCATGCTAGTTTAAACTTTTATATGACATTGTTTTTATGGCTGGATTATATTTTATACTCTATATTTTACTCAAATTTGAGTGTAAGCATCCTAGCATTTTCTAGAGTGTATGTGGATTAAGGTGGACATCCAACTTTATACAAAGAGCTGGACGAAAGACTTTTGTGTAAAAGTAAAAAAAAAAATAGACAGTGTAGATTTTCTCAATAGTATCATAGAGTATATAGTACGGTATATTATAGTATAGTAGTACAGTACAGAATATTATAGTATATTATAGTCAAGTACAGCACAGAATAGTAAAGCATAGTACAGTACAGAAAAGTACATTATATTAGGGTACAGTAAAGTACAGTACTGAAAAGTATATTAGAGTACAGTACAGCACATTATAGTACAGTTCAGAACAGTGCATTATAGTATAGTGTAGTTCAATAGAGTAAAGTACAGAATATTATAGTATAATACAGTATAGTATAGTATAATGAAGTATATTATAGTATAGTATAGTACAGTATGGAATAAATCAGGCAGTTAAGATTTGCTAGATTTTCTATAAAGTATAGTATCCATTTATGTGAATGTACTATGTAAGCGAATAAATTAGATGTACTATACTCAACTATTTATAAAGCTATACAATAAAGTATTTACTTCTGCAACAGGGAGCAGTTCAGATTTGTAATTCAGTACCTATACACATACCTCACTTTTTTGTGAGTGTATTAAAATAAACAAAGTTGGTTATAATTTACATGTAACCTTACACTACCTGACAAAAGTCTTGTCGCCTATCCAAGTTTTATGTACAACAAATAATGACTTGACTTCTAGTTGATCATTTGTTATCAGCAGTGGCTTATATGAAAGGCAACGGCCTCTAGATTACGCTTATTTTACCAAAATAAAATATGATCATGCCTTGACTTTTAATTATTTAATTAGGACAGTAAGGTCTGACTTTGCTTAGGCAAATGTCTTGTCACTTAACAGAAATAATGTACAGATATAGAATATAAAGTCCTGGTGCAGTGGAAAAAAAATTAATATTGTGTATGACTCCCATGAGCTTGGAGGACTCCATCCATACATCTCTGCAATGACTCAAAGAACTTATTAATAAAGTCATCTGGAATGGCAAAGAAAGCATTCTTGAAGGACTCCCAGAGTTCATTAAGACTCTTTGGATTCATCTTCAATGCCTCCTCCTCCATCTTACCCCAGACATGCTCAATAATGTTCATGTCTGGTGACTGGGCTGGCCAATCCTGGAGCACCTTGACCTTCTTTGCTTTCAGGAACTTTGATGTGAAGTATGAGGAGGACCGCTGTCCTGTTGAAGAATTTGCCCTCTCCTGTGGTTTGTAATGTAATGGGCAGCACAAATGTCTTGACACCTCAGGCTTTTGATGTTGCCATCCACTCTGCAGATCTCTTGCACGCCCCCATACTGAATGTTACTCCAAACCATGATTTTTCCTTCCCCAAACTTGACTGATTTCTGTGAGAATCTTGGGTCCATGCAGGTTCCAATAGGTCTTCTGCAGTATTTGTGAGGATTGGGATGCAGTTCAACAGATGATTCATCGGGAAAATCTACCTTCTGCCCCTTTTCTAAATGATTAACTAGAAGTCAAGTTATTATTTGTTGCTCTTACAATTGGGATCGACAACAAGACTTTGGTCAGGTAGTGTATATAGAGAGCTTTGAGGTTGTACATTTTTTGCAAAAACATTTCCGTTCATGCCAATTCTACACCCTTGAGCAGGATACTATATTTCCAGTGTGTTGCATATATTGCTAGGAGATTATATGGTTTGATGTATAATATAAGTGAGATGTGCTGTGTGATTCTCAGTATCTGGCACCTGAAGTCTTGCGGAAAGAGCCGTATGACCGGACAGTGGACTGGTGGTGTCTCGGAGCTGTGCTCTATGAGATGCTTTACAGCTTGGTAAGTCTATTTATTCACTCATTTTATACTTGGTTATACCTGATCTCCAGAATCAACATTTTCTGATCATTTACTTGTCATCCAAGATGTTTATTTCTTTATTTCTTCAGTCAAAAAGAAAGGAAGCTTTGGTTGTCTCAGGGGTTTCAACTTACAAACTGCAGCTTCAAAATGCGACAGTAACAGGGGTATTAAAGAGCCCCTATTATGGGTTTTTGAAAATGAGCTTCCATGTAGTGTGTAGCACAGCTCTAAGTGAATGAAATCATCCAGCTGAGGTTTAAATCTGAAAGTGCACAGTGTTTAAAACTAATGATTCTTTAGCGAAATAGTTGACTCAGAGTCGAATGAATGAATCGAGTTGGGTTCGGATCTTTTGTTTGAACGCGTCTACGTCGATACGGTACATCACCAAATATGTATTTCCATATCCGGTAAAATGTAAACGCGCATTTGACTTCAGACACTAGCGGAGCGCTGAGGATTACGGGACTGATCATGATGCGAAGATGACGATCACTGACTGATGGAGATTCGGCTGCGGGGAATAAAGGGTTAAAGTTCATTTTCACAACGACACCACAGTATAGCCAACCTTGTGCTGTGTTTGTTCCTGTCATTTTTCTGATTTTTGATACAATAACCTACGCTGCAGCACGGGATTCGTCAGCCTATTAAAGGTAGGAGCAGCAGAGACTATTATGTATCGGACTTTGTCAGGCTTTGACAGGGACTTTTTCAGTAACTGTTGCAGTTCATATGGACCAGGTTCTTCTTCCTCCGGATCATAACATGTAAGTGTGATTAAAATTGTTGCCTCGTTTTGTGTAGTTTGCAAAATGTGTATTTAATTGTGTTTTAGAAGTTGTAATCGCCCCGCGCAGCTTGTAATCACTTATCTATTATAGATCAGTGCTTGTAATGTATCTCTCAGGTTAAATCTATTCACTAGAAGTTAAAGCTGTTCACATATTGTGTCCAAAACCACGTTGAAAACGCGCCGCATGCTTCTTCCTTTACCGATTTAAATGCGTTTTGTGCTCCTGATCCTCTGCTGTTTGTTGCTATGGCCACCATCAGCTGTTCCTCACACGCGCGGCACAGTCAGTTTTCAAAATAGTTGAACTTTTGCCACTGTGTGGAATAATACTGAATGTGTGTCGTTGTTATTACTTGGGGTTAGGGTTAAGAGTAGAGTAATATGCTGGTGTATAACTGCATTGCTTTATTGCATTCCTGCATTGGGCTCTCACATACTCTCTGGCTGCTACTTCATAGCCGTGGTGGGTATTTCTCTCTGTCTCGCAGCTGAACCCAGTCGACCAATCACAACAGACTGGGTCATTGGACCAATCAGCGCAGATTAGCTTCACGCTAAAGAGGGGTTTGGGAACAAATGAATCGCTGAATGAATCATATGGGAGTCGTTGGGATAATTAAGTAAAAATAAATGCATTAAACATTATAAGACAATGAAAGTGTTTTTTGACCTTGCATGCATATCAGCCTGTTGTTGGAGACCCCCAAAACCAAAATATGACCATTTATAATGCAAAATAGGGGCTCTTTAACTAACAAAACAATCAGTCATTTTGTAATAATAATAATAATTTGATGTACTTTTTAAACACAAAACCTAATCTGGGTTGTAAGCTTTTGTAGTTAAAAAGTATATACAGTTGAAAGCAAAATTATTGAAATTATTAATTCTTTTTCAAATATTGATGTTTAACGAAGAGAAGATTTTTTTCCTTCACATTTTTAAAGGTAATAGTTTTAAAAAACTATTTCCTTTGTATTTGCCATGATGACAGTACATAATATTTTACTAGTTATTTTGCAAGATACTATAGTATTCAGCTTAAAGTGCAATTTAAAGGCTTAACTAGCTTAATTAGGTTAATTAGGCAAGTCATTGGACAACAGTGGTTTGGTTTGTTTTGTAGCTGAAAATAATAATTTCCTAAGGAGGCTAATAGTTTTGACCTAAGCTGTACTTATAGATGTCCAAACAAATTATTATAGTATAGTACAGTACAGTATATTATGGTACAGTATATAATAGTGTAGTATAATTCTATAGAGTAAAGTACACTCACCGGCCACTTTATTAGGTACACCTTACTAGTACCGGGTTGGACCCCCTTTTGCCTTCAGAACTGCCTTAATCCTTCGTGGCATAAATTCAACAAGGTACTGGAAATATTCCTCAGAGATTTTGGTCCATATTGACATGATAGCATCACGCAGTTGCTCCAGATTTGTCGGCTGCACATCCATGATGCGAATCTCCCGTTCCACCACATCCCAAAGGTGCTCTATTGGATTAAGCTCTGGTGACTGTGGAGGCCATTTGAGTACAGTGAACTCATTGTCATGTTCAAGAAACCAGTCTGAGATGATTCGCGCTTTATGACATGGCGCGTTATCCTGCTGGAAGTAGCCATCAGAAGATGGGTACACTGTGGTCATAAAGGGATGGACATGGTCAGCAACAATACTCAGGTAGGCTGTGGCGTTGACATGATGCTCAGTTGGTACTAATGGACACAAAGTGTGCCAACAACATATCCCCCACATGATTATACCACCACCAGCAGCCTGAACCGTTGATACAAGGCAGGATGGTCCATGCTTTCATGCTGTTGACGCCAAATTCTGACCCTACCATCCGATTGTCGCAGCAGAAATCGAGACTCATCAGACCAGGCAACGTTTTTCCAATCTTCTATTGACCAATTTTGGTGAGCCTGTGTGAATTGTAGCCTCAGTTTCCTGTTCTTAGCTGACAGGAGTGGCACCCGGTGTGGTCTTCTGCTGCTGTAGTCCATCTGCCTCAAGGTTGAACGTGTTGTGCGTTCAGAGATGCTCTTCTGCATACCTCTGTTGTAACGAGTGGTTATTTGAGTTACTGTAGCCTTTCTATCAGCTGGAACCAGTCTGGCCATTCTCCTCTGACCTCTGGCATCAACAAGGCATTTGTGCCCACAGAACTGCCGCTCACTGGATATTTTCTCTTTTTCTGACCATTCTCTGTAAACCCTACAGATGGTTGTGCGTGAAAATCCCAGTAGATCAGCAGTTTATGAAATACTCAGACCAGCCCGTCTGGCACCAACAACCATGCCACGTTCAAAGTCACTTAAATCATCTCTTCCCCATTCTGATGCTCGGTTTGAACTGCAGCAGATCGTCTTGACCATGTCTACATGCCTAAATGCATTGAGTTGCTGCCATGTGATTGGCTGATTAGAAATTTGCGTTAACGAGCAGTTGGACAGGTGTACCTAATAAAGTGGCCGGTGAGTGTATAGTACAGTATATTATAGTATAGTACACTATAGCACAGTGCAGTATAGTACAGTATATTGTATTAAAGTACAGTAGAGTATATTATAGTATAGTACAGAAGAGTATGTTATAGTATAGTACAGTACAGTATATTATAGTATAATTATTATCCCCCTTAAAATAAATTTGACTTATTTCCAGGAGAATATATAAAAGGAAATAATGTGAAAATGCCCTTGCTCTGTTAAACAGCACTTGGGAAATATTTAATAAGGAATTACAATTTCTCAGGAAGGCTAATACTTTTGCCTTCAACTATAGCCTATATATATATATATATATATTATATATATTATTATTATTAAAGCTGCATTGAAACTGCAGTATGGAAGTTCAACCTACCAAGTTCAACCCACCGACTACCACTGAAGTCTACTGCACTGATGTCCTCAAAACCTATATTTCATTTTGACTGAGGAAAGAAAGTTATGAACATTGCGTTTGACAACAGGGAGAGTAAATGATTGAGAAATGTTGATCCTGCTGTAATGGGACATACTGATGTGTTTTTTTCTGTACAGCCCCCATTCTACAGCCGGGACGTGTCTGAGATGTACGACGCCATCCTGCACAAACCTCTGCATCTGCCGCCGGGAAAGTCTGAGTCGGCCTGTGTGCTACTGTACGGCCTGCTGCAGAAAGACCAGCACCGGCGGACAGGAGCCATCGCTGACTTCGTGAGTGACCGTCTGGTGTTTTTTTTTTTGTCACTGTGAAACTGTTTATCAGGCCAACATTATCGCTGTTAATGTGTCAACTGTTGTGGTTTTGCAGTTGGAGATTAAAAACCATGTGTTCTTTGCCCCCATAAACTGGGATGACCTCTACCACAAGCGAATCACTCCTCCATACAACCCCAATGTGGTAAGAGCTCTTACAGACTCCCTCTGGGCTTTAAAGAGACGTTCACCCAAAAAAAGATTTAAGATTTCATCATCATTTGCTCACACTCAAGTGTTGGAAGGTTTTATGAGTTGTTTCTTCTATTCAAGATATTCTGAAGAATGCTGGGGAAAAGCAGCCATGTTTGCATTCAAAGATGCAAATTAGACTGTAATATCATATAAAAGCAAATAAAAGATTAGCGAATAAAGCAGCGATTCCATCCAATAAGTCAGTGGGCTCTATTATAACGATCTAGGCGCAAAGTCTAAAGTGCAGGGCGCAAAAGCATTAAGGATGTGTCCGAATCCACTTTTGCTATTTTAAGGACGGAAAAATACACTCTGCGCCGCGGCGCATGGTCTAACAGGGTTGTGCTTATTCTCTTAATGAGTTATGGGTGTGTTTTGAGAATAAACCAATCAGAGTCTCATCTCCCATTCTCTTTAAGAGTCAGTAGCGTCACGCCATGACGCATTTACTATTTACATGGCAGACCTTGTAAGTGGAAAAACTGAGTGCTTCACTGGCAGAAAACAGTTAAACAGACCATCTGCAGCGCGAGGATAAAGATGGAGCCTCCTCCAATCTGCCTTTACTTTCACTTTCTCTTTATCTTTTTCGTGGATAAGGAAAAGGTGTTGTAAGCACAGACATCCATTAGCCTACATAATTATTTTCGTTTGTTAAGCGCAAAGATTTGTTTCAAACTATTTCTAAATTCAGTTCTAATTTCCAGAAAACGAATAAATGAGCAATAATAGACCATTTTGAGGGATGTAAACAAAAACAATGGTCCCAACGTATTTCCTGTTTTACATTTTTAATTTCTATAGCTTCAGAGAATCCAAAAAGAGCAACATATTGATAAATAATGTTATGATAGCTGTTTTAACGTGAAAATATGATTGAATTGCCTCTTGTCACAGTTATGATATAGTATGAGAACAAGCAGGAAATGTTCAAGGGCCAATGACATGACCACGTTGAAATGGTCTATAACGAAGTGTGGTCAAAAAACTGAGTTCTATCCAAATACATATGTTATGCCCCATATGGTCCAAAACCCGACAGGTGGACAAATCTAAGCTTGTTTTTAATAAAACAAATATAAATATGCATATAATAAATACTACTAATAATAATAATAACATTATACAAAAGCAAATTGTCATGAATAAACTGAAAAAAGCCCCCCGAGGTGAAGAAGGCATGGAGGCAGTGGTTTTTATATTTATGTAGAAAGTAATAATTTTTGTAATATTTTAATCCTTTAATTCTTTTTCATTTGTAAAGATATTTCTTTATTGCTGTACATCCTGCGTGTTTTAAGCAATGTGTAAGCGAGGCGCACGACTAACGTGCTCTGCGCTGGACTTTACACACCTTTTTTCTAGACCGGAACACCCATGAGTCCACAAAATGGATTTGCTATTTAAACAATGTGGCGGAAAACGAGAAAATTAAGGTTGCGTTGGTCTGAAAATAGCAACACGTCGGGGCAAGCACGTCTTGCGCCTTATTGCGCCGGGTGTATGATAGGGCCTAAAGAGAACAAAATCGTCACTTACTGATAAAATGGCACCAAATATCAAGCAGAAAAAATTGAGTTTGCTGCCATAGGAGAAGCAACTGTGGGCCTTTTTTTCTTCTATAATAAATTACTTGTGGCTTAGAAAACGAAGATGACAAGCAATAACTCGTGGCTTTTGCAATCGTGAGATGCTTTTTGGGAGCACAGACGCTCAAGACAGTCCTGGAGGTAGTAATAATAACATAATAATAATAATAATAATACTGAACCACTGTGATAACAGACTTTGGCTGAAATGACCAAAGCAACATTTCAGATGTTTTAGAATATTCTCGCTAGTAGTCTCCGCTAGTTTGTCCATTAATGCCGTCCCATCACTCACATTTATTCATTAATTCATTTCAAATCACATGACTTTTTGGATGCACATGCTGGAATTTATTCAGCAAATGTGTTTCCATTGTAGTTTATACAGTTTTTTTTGTTTTTTTTTTGGTAAAATGTTTATCCTAATCAGTTGTCTGCAAGCTTTTTATGCTCATTTTAAAAATCTTGGCTTTTATTATTTAATATTCCAAAATGTGCATAAAAATAGGTGGATAGAAAAATAGCTGCTGACATCCATAGTAGGAAAAACAAATACTATGTAAGTCTGTAGTAAAGTTACCTTCAAATGGGACTCTTATGTTGAAACCGGACTTGTTTTTATGTTGCTGAAGTGTGGCGCACTTCTTTCGAACCTAACAGCCCTAGAATCTGTAAAACAAAGTCAATATGGCTGTTTGTTTTTTTCCCAGCATTCTTCAGGAAATCTTTCTTTGTGTTGGCGGATGTGGACAGACTTGTTCTGGGCTCTGAGATTGCTAATCCACTATATGTGCTTTTGTTGAACCCATTTGTTTATATATATATATTTTACATGTTTTAAGTTGAATCTGGGGGCGACATGGTGGCTCAGTGGTTAGCACTGTCACTTCACAGCAAGAAGGTCGCTGGTTCGAGTCCCGGCTGGGTCAGTTGGCATTTCTGTGTGGAGTTTGCATGTTCTCCCCGTGTTCGCATGGGTTTCCTCCGGGTGCTCCGGTTTCCCCCACAGTCCAAAGATGTGGTACAGGTGAATTGAATAAGCTAAATTGGCCGTAGTATATGAATGGCATATGTGTGAATGAGTGTATGGATGTTTCCCAGTACTGGTTGCAGCTGGAAACGGCATCCGCTGTGTAAAACATATGCTGGATAAGTTGGCAGTTCATTCCGCTGTGGCGACCCCTGATGAATAAAGTGACTAATCCGAAGTCGAACACTTTTTTTTAAATACAAACATATATTTTACATATATCTTATATTTTAACATATAACTTACATTTTAACAATTAGACATAAAAAAATAAAAAAAAAACACCCACCAGTGCTATTCAATGGTAAAAGTAGGTACTAAAGGCAAAGTAAACATATTAATCAGAAGTTTATAAGGGGGACCAAATTTTTGTCTATTAGGGTATTCCTGATTTTTTCCAGATGTAATGTACCTGTTAACTCTGTCAGCCATAATTTAAGAGTTGGAACTTCTTTTTTCTTCCAAAACAAAAGGAAATGTTTTTTGGCAGAGATCAAACTGTTGTTGAACTCGTGTAAGTCTCAAAAATTCTTTGGAAACTCCAAATATAAATAATATAGGATCTGGTTCAATCGGAATGTCTAATGTATCTGAAAAAACTTGGAATATTTTGTTCCAGAAACTGTGTAATTTAGGACACATAACATAGGAATGAGGGCTGCATGGTGGCGCAGTGGGTAGCACGTTCGCCTCACAGCAAGAAGGTCGCTGGTTCGAGCCTCGGCTGGGTCAGTTGGCGTTTCTGTGTGGAGTTTGCATGTTCTCCCCGTGTTGGCGTGGGTTTCCTCCAGGTGCTCCGGTTTCCCCCACAAGTCCAAAGACATGCGGTACAGGTGAATTGAGTAAGCTAAATTGTCCGCAGTGTATGTGTGTGAATGAGTGTGTATGGATGTTTCCCAGTGATGGGTTGCAGCTGGAAGGGCATCCGCTGCGTAAAACATATGCTGGATAAGTTGGCGGTTCATTCCACTGTGGCGACCCCAGATTAATAAAGGGACTAAGCCGAAAAGAAAATTAATGAATGAATGAACATAGGAATGAGACAGGTTGGAATCTAAAACCTGACATTTGTCACACAATGGCGACACTTCTGGAAATAGTTTATTCGATTTACACTTGGAATAGTGAAGCCTATGAAGCACTTTAAACTGAATGAGACAATGTCTTGCGTTAATGGAACATCTGTGAACCAGTTCAAGACTTTGTTCCCAAATTTCGCTTGGAATTTCTACTGCAAGTTCTTCTTCCCAGGCAGATTTAATGTTCTCCATAGATGGACTTTTCACCTGTTCTAAACCCTTGTAAAGCAAGGAAATACTACCATCTCTAAGACATCTTTCCAGAAATGTGTCCAGATACATGGGTGACCCCACAATGTACTTTTCCCAGGTTATTATCAGTGGTGGAAAGAGCACATAAAAGCAGAAAGCAGGTTGATGCGTTTACATGCAGAGTGAAATCTGTGTAACCTAAGGGGCAAAAATCTAGCTCTGCCGATATGTTAATCCTCAGGTTGTGACCTTTGACCCCTGATTAACAAGCTATGAGTGTGACTGAGAGAATGCATGCAGCTTGTGTGTGTGAAAACGTAATAGTGCATTTAGTGAATGTTGTATAGTGAAAGGCCATTTGCTGATTTCAGTCATCATACAGTAGACATTTTCATCATCATCATCTAATGATGCTCATTGTGTGTGATGATTTTGCCTCTTCTTGGACCCTTTTAATGCTTCACACTGTATGTTTGCTGCATTTATAAAGTGCCGTGTTTTGAAGTCAGTCTGTCTGATGTGTTTTTCTATGTGCGATTTGATTAATCACAGGACTGATTAATCTACATAGCTAATCACAGTAGACTAGAATAATTAAACATATAAAGCAGTGACTGCAGGCTGAAGGGAAATAGCGCAGTAAAAGTACAGATACAGCACTTAAAAAGTCACTCAACTAAAAGTACACAATTTTTAAGCTACTTAGTAATGTACAATTTCTGCAAAGAGTTAATCAATTGCAGTAATATGAGTATTTGTGATAAATATATACATATTTACTTATATTTACAGTTAGAATTATTAGCCCCCCTGTATATTTTTCCTCAATTTCTGTTTAACCACATTTCTAAACATAATAATTTTAATAACTCATTTCTAATAACTGATTTATTTTATCTTTGCCATGATGACAGTACATAATATTTGACTAGAAATTTTTTTCAAGACACTAGTATTCAGCTTAAAGTGACATTTAAAGGCTAATCTAGGTTAATTAGATTAATTAGGCAAGTTAGGGTAATTAGTATACAATTAATTGTATAATGATGTTTGTTAGGGCTAGTGATATTGATCTAAAAATGCTTTTAAAGAAATTAAAAACTGCTTATATAGCCAAAGTAAAACAAATAAAACTTTCTCCAGAAGAAAAAATATTATCGGAAATACTGTGAAAATGTCCTTCCTCTATTAAATATCACTTGAGAAATATTTGAAAAAGAATAAATATTTCACAGGAGGGCTTATAATTCTGCCCTCAACTGTATCCGGCATTCAGAGAACTCTATAAAAGACAATATACTGCCAATATAAGACAACTCTATAGCTTTTATATGGGCTAAAAAGCACCATATTTTCCTAAAGATTTGAAGCGCACGTGCTCCTTTGGAGAAAAACTTCAGCAGGTTGTGTAATAAAGTGTGTGTGTTGTTTCTCCAGAGAGGCCCGGCAGACCTCCAGCACATTGACCCAGAGTTCACCAGAGAGATGGTGCCACACTCAGTGGGCCGCACGCCGGACCCCACGCCCAGCCTGGCCACCAGCAGCTCCAATGCCTTCACTGGCTTCTCCTACATCTCTGGAGAGGACGGCTTTCTCTGAGAACAGATGAAGGTTTCTGGACACTGCATTTAAAAAAAACCATGAACTGTGAAGCAGAAACACCGGAAGAGCTCTGAGCGGCCGGACTCATTCTGCATCCATAAAACATACACTGTAAAAAATATCTGTAAATTAGCCGTTTTTTGTATTTTGTTATTCATGTTTTTTTTCTTTATTTTTCCCCATTTATTTATGCTTCTGAATTGCATTATGGGACTTTAATCTTTCTTTCAACAATTTTTACGCTTCATAATTTTGAAAAAGTGACTTTTATTGACATTTTTAATAGTTTAAAGTGATATATTGTTTGGGTTGTTGTTGTATAGTTTGTGTTGTACATTTTCTGTCATTTTACAGACATGTTATTCTCTCTATATATTATTTCTTTTACATTATATTGTTTCAAGCTAGGGCGTCACGGTGGCGCAGTGGGTAGCACGTTCGCCTCACAGCAAGAAGGTCGCTGGTTCGAGCCTCGGCTGGGTCAGTTGGCATTTCTGTGTGGAGTTTGCATGTTCTCCCCGTGTTCGCGTGGGTTTCCTCCGGGTGCTCCGGTTTCCCCCACAAGTCCAAAAAAAAACATGTGGTATAGGTGAATTGGGTAGGCTAAATTGTCCGTAGTGTATGTGTGTGAATGAGTGTGTGTGGATGTTTCCCAGTGATGGGTTGCAGCTGGAAGGGCATCCGCTGCGTAAAACATATGCTGGATAAGTTAGCGGTTCATTCCGCTGTGGCGACCCCTGATTAATAAAGGGACTAAGCCGAAAAGAAAATGAATGTTTCAAGCTACTAAAATGTCTATAAAAGTCACTTTGTTAAACTGTAGAGTTGAATTTTCAACATCAAATGTTGACAGAGCAGAGATCAAGCTCCCATAATGCAATTCACAACCGTAAATAAACGGAAAACACTTCTGAATCACAAAATACAGAAACTGTTAATTAACAGATATTTTAACAGTGTACAGTACTGGAATCAGATTTATTATTGTTTTTTTTAATACGCTCATTCTGCTCACATCACAAGGCTGCATTTATTTATAGAAAATACAGTAAAAATGGTGAAATTGTGAATGTTTTTCAACAATTTTTCTTGTGGTTTAACCTATTACGCAAAAATCACTTTTATAAGGGGTTTAAACACAGTTAGGTGGCAACAGTATGTGAATATACTGTATCCAGCCTCTAATGGTAAAAATGAATTCATTCTATTTTTATAATCACACTTCATAAAAACAGAAAGTTTTGCAAAATCTAAATTTGATTCACATTCTCCCTTTGTACGTGTAATCGGAGGGGGAAAACCTCGCCCATTAGTGACGATCTCTTCCTCATTAGCATAGACAACCCTGAGTGAGAAGCAGCCGTCCACCATTAGAGTTTTTAGTCTGCCACTATGCTGACACACAGGTGTTTGTAGTTCCACACTCTTTTGAAAATCTCATTAAATTTAAAGTGACAGTCACCAAAACAATTTCGATCAAAGCCTAAAAGGGGCAGTTTCAAAGAGTTATGAAACATTATTTGTTGGGTGTTTTGAGCTGAAACTTCACATACATACTCTAGGGACATAAGAGACTTGTTTTACATCTTGTAAAAAGGGGCATAATAGGTCCCCTTTAAGGCTAAATTTTAAGCATTAAGCATGAATTTAAGTCTTTAGTGTCACATAATCCTTTAAACATTCTAGTATGATGATCTGCTCAAGAAGAAACATTACTTTTATTATAGTTATCATTATTGTTGTTGTCAGTAATTGGGAAACTGATACAATACCATTCAAAAGTACAGTTAAAATGTATTTAATTTTATTAATCACAATTAAATTATCAAGCATGAAAATAAATACATTTATGATGTAAAAAGATAGTTTCCCTTTCTATATTTATCAAAGAATCCTAAAAGTAAAATGTATCACATTTTCCATGATACTATGAAGCAAGACACACACACGCGCGCACACACACACACACACACACACACACACACACACACACACACACACACACACACA
>CAIGQV010019158.1:814853-836194 GCA_903798115.1 Danio jaintianensis | reverse complement strand
ACACACACACACACACACACACACACACACACACACACACACACACAAAAAACAACAACATTTCAGCACCAATAATTGTTAAAATCATTATTTGTGATTTTGTACCAGTAATAACAGATCATAATAGCACAGCAAGTCATCATATTATTATGATTTATGAAGACTGGAGTAATGATGAAAATTCAGCTTTGAATCGCAGGAATAAAATACATTTGAAACTACAATCAATAAGAAAACAGTTATTTAAAACTGTAATAATATTTCAATTTGATAGTCTTTACTGTATTTTTAATCAAATAAAAGAAGCCTCAGTGAGCAGAATTGCCTTCTTTTAAAACATTTAAAAGTTGTACTGATTCTAAACTTTTGACTGGTAGTGTACATGTATGTATGTGTGTGTGTACACACGTTTCATTGTGTAAGGACACTGCAGGAGACATATATTTGTTGATTGCACCACTGGAAAAGCAGCTAATTGCAGAATCTGTTGATTTCTGATCTTGCTTGTCTCTGTGGATCTGATCTGCGTGCCTCGGGCCACATCCTCATCCAGTGCGCTTTATCTGATTTCTGAAATGAGTGTGGACAAATCATAGCTTTTGCTGAACCACACTTTATGCATAACGCCCTGTAGTTAAGGCTCTTTTATGAAAACGTCACATAATCAAATCTACATTATATATGATCTATAAATGTGAACATTATATGACTGTGCCTTAATATGAAATCATGTATTAATACCTACAGTAAGTCTTGAGAAGTGTAACTGCACTAAAAACATTACACTTTTGTTTTTTCCTCATTATAGAGACATTCTGCTAATATTATGTTACATATTTTTGTTTAACGTTGAATAAAATCTGTGAAAAAGGTTATTGTGTGCTGTGAAACGTCAGAAAGAATTCACTGTGGGGAAAAAATGTGCTTCATTTTCCTCTGCATGCGGCACTTTTTGTTTCCGTTTGACACAAGAATAAAGATTTCAGTCAAGCAATGACATGTTGAAATCTGATATATGACATACAAGTTCGTATTTAGATTTCACATATAAAATATGTGTCATATATGCAATGTGTATTTCAAAATATTGCAAAAATGGCTGTTTACATAACCATTGGAATTACAAATATACATGTTTAAATATATTATCTATAATATATGTGTTCATCTATACATATTGAGATATATGTGTTCTTATTTGGACATATATGATCTCAATATTTATATATGAACACATATATACAATGATAGCTAATATATTTGAACATATGTACATATTATACATAGCCATTTTTGCAATATATGTTTCATATATGGCATATATTTTATATATGTGAAATCCAAATATGAAATTGTATGTCATATATGTAAATTGTGTATATATTTCGGTGTATTAGCTTTATATATGGGATTACAGTCACACACTTTATTTTCATTATGACTTTACCACTGATTTTAATAAGAACATACATTGCTCTAATGTTAACTGGCAATAAATAAATACAATAAGCTGTTTTAAAATGAACTGTTCACAAGACATTCTGACAATAGACACAAACCGAAACCGGTTTTGATGTTTTATTCTGATTTAAATTGACTTTAAGAGTGCAAGAATTTTTATTTTTTTTACATACATCATAGATCCTTTGCCACTCTTAACAAAGTGTTACATTGCTAAATTTAGCCCTAAAATCCAATAATATCCCGCTGTGGATATATCTCCTAAAATTTAATGAATGTGGAAAAAATAAACTTTCAGCGCCATCTAGAGTACAATTAAATACACTTTTGATAAAACATGCATAAAACTTTGGGTTCAAGCAGTAAATCAAAGATTAAATTAGCTTAAAAAACTGTATTAATGTGCTTGAGGTTTCAAACTGGGGTCTGGAGACCACCATGGGACTGCAAGGGATCCATACAAATGTTTTGGGGGGGGAAAGCATAAAACTTTTTGAATAAATAAAAAATAAAATAAAGTAAAATAAATATTTTAGTTTGAAATCTCTGCAGATGGCGACGCGGTGGCGCAGTGGGTAGCACAATCGCCTCACAGCAAGAAGGTCGCTGGTTCGAGCCTCGGCTGCGTCAGTTGGCATTTCTGTGTGGAGTTTGCATGTTCTCCCCGTGTTCGCGTGGGTTTCCTCCGGGTGCTCCGGTTTCCCCCACAAGTCCAAAGACGTGGTATAGGTGAATTGGGTAAGCTGAATTGTCCATAGTGTATGTGTGTAAATGAGTGTGTATGGATGTTTCCCAGTGATGGGTTGCGGCTGGAAGGGCATTTGCTGCGTAAAACATATGCTGGATAAGTTGGCGGTTCATTCCGCTGTGGCGACCCCAGATTAATAAAGGGACTAAGCCGAAAAGAAAATGAATGAATGAATGAATCTCTGCAGATATGAATAGAAATGGCGGTTTGGTGGCGCAGTGGGTAGCGCTGTCGCCTCACAGCAAGAAGGTCGCTGGTTTGTGCCTCGGCTGGGTCAGTTGGCATTTCTGTGTGGAGTTTGCATGTTCTCCCCATGTTGACGTGGGTTTCCTCCGGGTGCTCCGGTTTCCCCTACAAGTCCAAAGACATGCGCTATAGGTGAAGTGGGTAAGCTAAATTGTCGGTAGTGTATGTGTGTGAATGAGTGTGTATGGGTGTTTCCCAGTGATGGGTTGCAGCTGGAAGGGCATCTGCTGCGTAAAACATATGCTGGATAAGTTGGCGGTTCATTCCGCAGTGGCAACCCCAGATTAATAATGGGACTAAGCCGAAAAGTAAATGAATGAATAGAAATGTATCACCCACAATTTTATTAAAATAAAAGAAAATTGAATTAAACCAATTAAATACTAAATAAGTCAAATCAATTCATTAAATAAGCCAATGATAAACAAAAAAAGTAAAGAAACAGTAGCTTAAACAAATATGTACATTACTATAATGAACAATTAAGTAATAATGTAACTTAACAGAAGCTAATTATTTTACCAAAATACACTAGACCTAGTATTTAATACAATAATCAGTCGATTACCAGTATGTGAACTGAAATTACACTGAAAAAATGTTTCTACTGCTTATTTAAAATAAGCTGTAACAACACAAATCTTGCTGGTTTTTCGGGGCAACTTAAATGTTTTATGTTCAATCCACTTAAATTTGTAAAAACTAATAACTAAAACTAACTAGTTAACTTCATGTTGTCCCAACAAAAATCGATTGTGTGAACGGTTGTCCTGCGCAGTGCGGAGCGCAGGCGTGACGCTCTAGAAGACAGAAGCTGTGTGCGCGGGCTCACTGGGCAGCAGTTGGAGGTTACACAAGTGAGGCGCACAAAACCACACACACAACCAGAGTCTGCGGACGATTATACTTAACAACACTCCACGACTTACATTTAAAACAGTGCGGTTTCCTCCTGAACTATCTGTAACATTTTCGCAACCTCTGGACGACTTCAAAGACATGCACGGGTAAGTGTTTGGGTAAGAATGTAACGTTAATGCAACTGTTAAAAATATTTCAGAAACTGTTACAATGTTCTCCATTGTATCAAAACAACTAGCAGCCAAGTGTCTCTGTCGATAAATTACTGCTCGGGTTAAGCAAATTGTCAGCAAAAGCAGACTAACGTTTGCCGTTGAGCCAACTGCCGTGTCGAAGATAAGCGTTTTATTTTGGCGTGAGATGTACTGTGAACAGATTCGGTTTAATACAACAGATCTTGTCGATCGATACTTAATTATTCGTTGTTACAAACCTAAAATGTCTACTGAGTAATACGAGATTAAGTGTAACGTTTAACGTCGTGAGTTGGTGGTCCGTTTTGCTTTAAATTTAGCCCAAATGCTAACCATGAGTTCAGTCAAAAAGCGCTCACTGTCGCCTGCGAAGTGCACTAACTTTGGGTGTTTTATTGTGTTGTTTAGGAACAGTTTCATCACGCATATAGTTTGATGTTTGTTATCTGTAACGTTAACTTGCGTCTTGTAATTAATAATTAAAATAATACTCGCCAACGGTCGTAGTCTTTTCCCACAATGCAGCGCGGTGAAAACAAACAACCGAGCAGTTTTGACTTAGGAAATCGACCCGCATACAGACCTACAATCACTGAGTTAAGTTAGCCTTTTGACATCCGCTCAGTTGAAGGACTGTTCATTTCAACCAAATATGCTGGATCTAGAACAAAAGGTGGACACAGATCTCTTGCATGTGTTCACATTGAAGTTCTTGCCTATATTCGTATATAAGCTTATATCTTCTGATGATAATTGTTTTTTGTAATCGCTGATAAGAGGAATAATGGACGCTTGATTTAAATATGTACAAACTTAGTACAAGAATATACATCTCACAACAATTATGAACAAATAAAACTAAATAAAAATGAGAGAAATTATATTAGTTATACAATCAAAGTATAAACCGATGCAAGGGGTAAAATAAATGAATAGGTAAGATAATAATAATAATAAAAAGTCTCATATTTCCTGTAGCACAGTGATGTCATGCATGCACCATGTCACGCACAGTGAAGTGCGCATGCGCAGCGTGACGTACTGCATGTGTTCAGAAGATGTCCATTACTTTAGTCTGTAAACCTATGTAGTGGACTGTAACCATAGACATATTATAATGTCTATGATTGTAACCCGCATGCTTAAGGCTGATTTATACTTCTGCGTCAAGCGCACGCATATGGTCCGGCGCAGCCTACGCGCGGTCGCATAGCCCTCGCCGTGGCCGACGCTGACACGCACCTCTCAAAATATGTAACTACACGTCGAAACGACGCGTAGCGCAAGCTCTGTGATTGGTCGGCTTGGTAGCGCTGACGAGTGTGGGCGGTGCTGAGAGCCGCGAGCCCGATGGAGCAACTGTTTACAAGTGTCGAGTCCCGTGAAAGAGCTCCATGTAGAAACTTTTGTTTTGTGTTTACCTTATGATTAAAGTTGTTGCACGGCCGCCGGTTCCCGCCTCTGAATGAGCGAGTTTTAACTACTTGTAGTGTTCAGAAAAAACAAAACACCCGCGAAGAAACTCGACACAGAGGAACGTAAAAACCTACTGCCTGCTAGCGTTTCAGAAGTGTTATTGCAGAGCAACACAAACATCGTGCAGAAGTATAAATGCATGACTACACGCAAGGCAGGCGTCATGGGTCACGCCGATCACTCGACGCAGATTTATAAATCAGCCTTTACTGTGATGGTTGGGGTAGGTGTAGACGCCAATAACACACACACTGTAAAAAAGAAATAATGCAAATAATTCTCATTTCTAGTGACAACCGTATTTCTGCGTTTACTTATGTCTCCATATTTCTGCAGCGCAAAAACGTTTCCTTTCAGTTTACATTTTTTCCCCTGATTTTAGCACAATTTCCCTTATGTAGGGTGTTGTGGGGGTTTGTAAATGACAAATGGCTGTCAGGACGCAGGATTCAATTATTTCTTACTTTCTGTGTAGTGTGTCATAGTGCACAGCAACCCAATGCCATGTCTGCAATGCTTCATGATGTCAACACAGAAAGTCTAGTGTTTTTAATTTTTTTCCCCATCATCCTTGACAGGTTCTGTCACATGGGTGAAGTTGACCACACAGAGCACAGAGTCTCTTCTGTATGACATTGTGTGAACAGGCCCTTTTTAAAAAAACAGGTAAATTCATTCCAACAATTTTCCAGAAAGAAAAGTTGTAAGGTTACCAGTAAAGGAAAATTGCAGATATGAGCATATACAAGTTCAGAACGTACTGACCTGAGACTATCTCAGCCAATCAGAAAATGAAAGAGCCCCTATTATGGGTTTTTGAAAATGACCTTCCATGCAGTGTGTAACACAGCTCTAAGTGAAGTGAAATATCCAGCTTAGGCTTAAATCTGAAAGTGCACCGTGTTTAAAACTATTGATTCATCTATAAAAGAGTCGACTCATAGTGGTTCGAATGAATCGCCACGGTAACAAGTCTTTAGCCATGACGTTGATACAGAACTCAAGCCCCGCCCATTTGTTGCGTGCGCAAACCCAGGAAATTTGAAAAAAAATTGACGTGTCCATTTTGTGTCTGACACATTAAATATTGCATTTTCAAATATTGATCTATTTTAAGATGTGCGAACAACAGAATTTTAAAGCACCTGCAGCATTTCAACAACAACAACAAAAACAGAATATATGTCTACTAAATAAAATTAATAGGGCTGCACTCACAATTTTCACTTAAATTACAAATTTAGATTAGGCTACAAAACGAAAACACTGACTGAATCCTTTTTAATAACTGGCATAGGCTGTTTTTTTCAATCAAAAAAAAAATTTTTTTTTCCTCCGTCAAATAAAAATAGCCTATACATCAAATCGATCGCTCCATGGAAAATAAGCATTTAATTAATGCTCCGCTGTAATTCTTATATCACAACGTCTGTCAACGTTTTTAATACAAGTCATTATTTTAAACATTATGTCTTGATAATCTAATTTTACATGCGCTTGTGTGCTTTCATTTTCTCCATCGCGGTGAGTTCAGGTATGAGAAGTGTCCTCAGTTTAGTGCATAGTCTCAAACTGGCACAGAAAAATCAGTAGGCCTATATCAATATAGACTTTGCTGAAAGACTATTTATGTTACCGGCAACAAGGGATAATAATGGTATTAGATATTTTAAAGGAAATTAATAATAAAGAAGGAAACATAACCTAAACTGAACAACACCAGCAAACTTAATCCAAACGTGCCGCAAACGTTGAAATAAAGCTCTCCATATGACATTGCGAGGCTCAAAGTAATAAGGGGCCATTCAAATATTTTTTGCGTGCTTAAGTTTGTTATTTCAAATGGAGATGCACGGCTTGCGCACGCAAAAATGGAGTGTCACACACACAGTGCCACATGCTTGCGTTTTCCAGGTGCGCCTACAGCGCAGTGAGTTGAAAACATGTCAACTTTTTTTGTTAAACTGCAAAAAGACGAGGCAAGCAAGGCACGTAAGCAGCGCACAAAACTCTCACTGCCAAAAGAAAACAACGCTTTCAGTGTGTTCGCGCTTAAATTCTCACAATAATTTCTAGCTGTAAGCAGCAGTTTGCATTCTTATAACATTGTGAATTTATGCTGCAATTATTTTAGTTCATTTATTATTATTGTCATATTATTATTATTATTTGTAGATTTGTTTACAGCTCATCTATAAAATGCTAATGCAGTACCTGCAAAAATATCATTGAACATCATTTTACCAAACTTTGTCAGATATTTTTAGCTGCATCAATGAAAAAATGTAGAGTAGGTTAAACTAGTGCTTTTTACATAGTTCAAATTGTTAAATTAAAGGTCATAAGCAGAAATGAAAAATGTAGCTTTATTTTTCTGTCATTTTTAAAATGGGTAGATCTTGCCTTTCAGCAAGAAGTTAGGGATCTTTGGCTAAAAACGTTTGGTGACCACTGGGCGCACAAGTGCAACCGGTGCAAAAAGTTAGTCTTGAGCCCTGTGCTTGTTAATCGGACAAATTTTAATGTTCTTTCTTAATGCAAAATGTGGAAAATCAGATTGACAAAATTTTTGTTATAAACCGAAGTTAATTTATTTAAAGCGGAATTGGACTGTTTGCTAACCGGTGGGGCAGATTTAGGTACAGCATCGTAGTCTTTCATTTCGAAGAGCATCTCACAAGCTGCAGCAAACATACCTCTTGACATGTGAAAGTGTTCATCGACTTACTGTTTTTTCACTCAGACTTATCTGCCATATGCCTTATGTGCCATAGCCATATGTGTAAACGTAACGTATAGCTATATACTTGTATAGTCTGGCTTAGGTTTATTTGTATAGTTAGGTATAGTATTTGTATAGTTAGTATAGTTAAATTACTGCTTTGGTATGTTAGTTATTTATAGGTTTAAAATAGCTCTTACGTCCATCGTTGTGTTCATTTTATATGATTGTATATTTATGTAGCACCATGGTCCTGTAGCTGCATGATTGAATGCCAATGTTTTAAATAAAAGTGAAACCATCAACTAAAAGACTGACCCCATCATGTTTACAAAGAACAGCCCAGCCGTTTAGAGGTCATTTATGGTTAATAAAGTCAGAATTTACAGATATTTTGGAATGGATGTGTGAATATTGCTTTTCCGGAAAATTACAGAACATAATGGCATGTGTGAACAGTGCATTTTTTTTATTTACCAGTATAAAGTTCTTTACGGATATTTACTAGTGTCTGAAAGGGGCTGAAATGAAACCTGAAAGATTTCTACTCTTCTGCTAGTAAAACAGTTTATAATAAGCTTCACAATGTTCATAAAAATCTATGTAGTGTAGGGTTAAGCCCAGGGGTCTGTTCTTCATACCTTGCTTAAATGATCTAAGATGATTTGGCAGATCCTGGAACTTTTAATCTTGATAACGGATCTCTGGCTAATTTGATTCTTCGAACAAGTTTGCAAATCAGATTAAAATGTCTGAACTGATCTGAGATTGCTGTGTGTGCTTGTGATTGTTGTGAAGGACAGATCTATCGATTCTTGAAATCAGCGACGCAACGTTTGTCTGACGCCACAGCAGCGTAATTACATAATTTGATTAATATTCAATTATGCATGTGAGCAAAATTACATAAAATTTGTAGTAAATGCTTTGTTAAATATGGTATAATTTTATACTTTTATGCTTAATACTTTTCATGTGTCAAGATTGTTTGGAAATTTATTTAGTTTTATCTTTAAAGCGGATTTTCTGTATGATCATATACAAGGTTTACAATCATGTGGTATAAGGCATAACTGGCCATTTAAATTAATTAAGCATCAAAAAGCATTTTAATATTTGAGAAGTGTCTGTAACTCATCAAATCATCCGCATATTAGCTGTCAAAACGTGTGCGTGACTCCCATAAATTATTATTCCTTTAAAAAAAAATGACAATATTAACAATGTCTATTATCGTACCCTCTCAGAAATTGTACTAAATCTGGTTTGGTACAAAGTATGCATTTGTGTGTAAAAAGTCCATATTGGCATTTAAATTAGCCTATAGGTCTACATAGTCACTAATAAATGTTCTCTTTGAACCCCTTGGGGAGGACCACCCCACTGAGAGTTTTTGTATTTTTTTATTTCTGAGTGTAAATTACATAAAAGTAGAATTTTTTTAAATTCAGTTTTTATAAAAAAAAAAAAAGAAAGATATTTTTACTATTTACTATTTTCCCCAATTTCCAGTATATATAACATATAGGATACTATTGTAAGAAAATATCGGCAGAGCAATTCCATGCAAATGTCAACCTTTTTTTCCATGAAAAAAGTTCTCACCAAAATAGCAAAACCCTATTCTATCTTCACCAAAATAGCAAAAAAGTTTTTTGTGTAGGTTTGTATTTTTAAAATACTCAAAAAAATGTCTCTCAATGTTTTCAAACAATGACAGGGCTCGACAATAATGACTGCCCGATGGCCCGGGGCCCGCGTGCGAGACGCTCGGGACAGTAGACAGCATAGTTAGTGGCCCGATCAGGCCAGTGCTGCCTCGTCACTAAAGTTTAATTTGGCTGCGACTGTTTGTCAATTGTGTGCAAATAGGGTTCTTTCAGTTTTTTGCCCAGTTAGCACGGTTTGTTTGGCATCCCGCAATCGTGCTCTGATCTGCACCAAATCAATCGGCCCGAGATTGAAACGAACTCTGGAACTGATCAATTGTAGTGAGAAAGCAAAATGATCCAACGAACTAATGAACCAGGCTATATCACAGTGTATAGCCATACGGCTATATGAAGAGAGAATGAGGAGTAGGGCGGGATGTCATTCCTATGGGCAAATGTGTGTTCCATGTCGAATGAAGTGAAATAAAGTGAAAGCATGTTGAAACATTACAGAGTGCTGTTTATCAGTTAGAAAAATTGACAGAAATAACCATCTGATAATTTTTTCATATTTTAATCTTATAGTATTTTGTATTAGGTCTGTTGTTTTGTTCATTTTTGCACTGACACCTCGAAAGAAAGATTCTCGGTTCATCTGTTATTTCTCTCTGTAATTTAAGCCTATAATGCATAATTCTAGACAACGTTTTTTTAAAATAGATTGATTATTTCAATAGATAGATTTTTACAAAACTTGAAAACTGAAATGAGGTTATGTATGTAAGTCTTACCTCTCTGATTTCTGAGTGTGGGTGTCAAAATTAAAGTGTACCTTTTCGCTTCAATAAATATATATATTATATTATATTATATATTATATTAATCCGCTGTGTAAAACATATGCTGGATAAGTTGGCAGTTCATTCCGCTGTGGCGACCCCAGATTAATAAAGGGACTAAGCCGAAAAGAAAATGAATGAATATATATATATATATATATATATATAAGTTTTAGGAACATCCTAAAAGTAGGGATGAATTCAAAACATTAAGAACAGGTTCAGAAACTTCTGAAAACAATTGTTTTAATAATTTGGTCGGTATACTAGCATAGACGTTGATTTAGACAAATTTATCAGTTCTTCCTCACCTACTGCTGAAAAAGTTTGAAGTTTATCCATTAATGGTCTACAGTGCTCTAATTGGGACGATGCTGTAGGATGCGGATTGATGGTGCTTATTTTATCTCTGATATCATCAATCTTGCATGTGAAAAAATTCATAAAGTCATTACTGCTGTGTTGAGAAATGCATGTTGATGTTTTATTTTTAGTTAGATTGGCTACTATGTTAAACAGGACCCTAGGATTGTGTTTATTTTCTTCTATTAAAGTTGAAAAATAAGCAGATCTGGCAGACTTTAAAGCTTTTCTAAAGTTAAGTGTACTTTCTTTCCAGGCCAGACGAAAAACCTCTAGTTTTGATTTCTTCCATCTACGTTCCATTTTACGGGCTGCTTTCTTTAAGGCACGTGTGTGCTCATTGTGCCATGGCGTCAGATTTTTTTCCCTAATCTTTTTTAAGTGTAACGGAGCAACTATGTCTAACGTGCTAGAAAGGACGGAATCAATAGTTTCAGTTGCAGTGTCAAGCTCTTCTAGGCTGCCTGGAATGCTAAGGAAATTAGAAAGATCAGGTAGGTTACTGACAAAGTGATCTTTAGTGCTAGCGGTGATTCTACCATATTTATAAATAGAAGCTGGTTTTGTAGACCTATCAATGCACAGTAAACAAGAGATTAAACAGTGATCTGAAATGTCATCACTCTGCTGCACGACTTCATCATTATCAATATCGATACCATGTGATAATATTAGGTCTAAGGTATGATTATGCTGATGAGTAGGCCCTGAGACATGCTGTTTCACAATGCAGTAAATGCAGAATAAATTCAAATGTCACATTTAAGCATATTAATCACAATTTTGCATCCTGTTTCTTTCCTCTCTCTGGATTTGCAGCATAATGGAGACTAAAGTAAGTCTTAAAACTAAGTGTGGGACTGATCTTGAGTCTGAGATGGATGAGGATACTGAGCGACCAAAGAGCAAATGGACATCAATAGAGGTGAGCTTATTAAATCATTACTATCAGTAAGATCATTTACTTGCTTAAAATATCACTTACTTGAAATAACTTGACCAGAATTTAAGTTATATTTTTGTAAAAGGCTCATTTTACAAGTCTCCTAGAGTTAAATAGTTGACTTGAACGTTTTTTGAATCCATTCAGCAGATGTCTTGTTCTGACGGGGTCACTATTAGCTTAGTATAATGAATTGAATCAGATTTGACCATTAGCATTTCATTCAAAAAAAGAGTTTTAATCATTTTCCTGATATAAAGCTCAAGTCTTCTGTAGTTGCATCATGTAATGAGATGAAAACTTGATCTTTAAATAGGAAAATTATCAATTTTTATTTATTTTTATACAAATTTATTTATTTATTTATTTATTTTTAATAAAATGCTAATGGTCAAATCCAATTCAATTCATCATGCTAAGCTAATAGTGACCCCACCAGAACAAGAAATTGGCTGAATGGATTTAAAAATGGTTCAGGTGAACTGTTTAAATGTAGGAGACATGTAAAATGAGACTTATACAATGTTCCCTTTAAGGAGTAGGGTTTTTTTTTAGTTCGTGAGACTACGATTTTTTTTGTGCTGTCATTTAAATGTTATTTGTCAAGACAATAATGTCACATTTCAAAAATATATTGGTTATTAAGCTAACTTTAATTTCTTATGAAAAATAATACTCCCTTTGGTCAAATAGGATATCTTCAGATTCAGCCTTTGTGTACAAACAAGCTCGGTTTTTTTAAATGAAATAAAGTTTTAAAAACTGGTTTGTTTCATGGCTTACTTTAGGATGAAAGTCTTGCAGCTCTCGTGGGGAAGTATGGAAGGAGACAGTGGGAACTGATTGCTTGCTCTCTACCTGTGAGTGATTAAATTCATGAATACTGAAAGGAGTGTGTGAATATTGAACATATTTGAGATTTTGAAATCGAAGAGATCAGACCCGTCATCAATGGTTGCATTATAAACAAGTGGGACACATGGACATATAATAAATTGTATGAAATACACCCTGGCACTTCAAATTGATTGTTAGCTTTTAAGACCAGATTTGATCAAGTGATTTTTGCCAGATGTCGTATTGGATGTTCAAGACTAACCCTATATTTTATTTTGCTTGACGGTGAAGACCCTATTCAGTGTTTGTTCTGCAAAATTCTTCTAAAAACATATATACCATAATGAACACATTTAACTTCACTTCAGCAAAGTTTTACCAGGACAAACGTTAGAGCTTTTATAATATAAATTAATATTAAAAATCAAATTTATCTTGGGTTTTTTTTTCTTTTTATTTTTTTTTTTTTTTTTTTTTTTTTTAATGAATTGTTTTTGTCATGAAAATAGCTGTTGATGTGGTATTAAATAAAATATATGATATATGTGTATTGACAGGGACGCTCTCCACAGGACTGTAAATACAGATTCACGGTTGTCTTAGACCCGGAGCTTATTAAGGGAACCTGGACCAAAGAAGAAGATGAAAAGGTGAATAAATAAATTAAGTGTTAGAACTGGACAAGCACGGTGGCTCAGTGGTTAGCATTGTTGCCTCATAGCAAGAAGGTTGGTGGCTCGAGTTCTGGCTGGGCCAGTTGATATTTCTGTGTGGAGTTTGCATGTTCTCCCCGTGTTGGCGTGGGTTTCCTCCAGGTGCTCTGGTTTCCCCCACAGTCCAAAGACATGCACTATAGGTGAATTGGATTAACTAAATTGGCCGTAGTGTATGAGTGTGTGTGTGTGAATGAGTGTGTATGGGTGTTTCCCAGTACTGGGTTGCGGCTGGAAGGGCATCCGCTGCATAAAACATATG
The DNA here is from genome assembly GCA_903798115.1 of Danio jaintianensis. Taxonomy (NCBI): domain Eukaryota; kingdom Metazoa; phylum Chordata; class Actinopteri; order Cypriniformes; family Danionidae; genus Danio; species Danio jaintianensis. Next base: position 822,877 of record CAIGQV010019158.1, on the reverse strand, counting down.
CTGGAATTGTTGGCGGTTTATTCCACTCTGGCGACCTCTGAAATAGAGACTAAGTTGAAGGAAAATGAATGAACTGGACAAGCACAGTTTACAAGCACATAAGTGTTCAAAAAGTCACATAAATGGAGCGAATGAAGCTTAAAGGTATAGTTCAACCAAAAACAGAACATTACCTCATCATTTACCCTCCCTCATGCGGTTTTAAACTTTTCAGAGTTTCTTTATTCTGTTGAACACAAAGGAAGATAATTTGAAGAATGCTGGTTGCTGGCACCCATTGACTTTCAGAGTAGGAAAAAATACTATGGAAGTCAATGGGTGCCAGCAACCAGCTTTCTTCAAAATATCTTCCTTTGTGTTCAACAGAAGGGTGAGTAAATGGCAGAATTTTTTTTTTTGGATGAACTATCGCTTTAAAAACATCAAAAGCTGTCTAACCCATATTTTCCTCTCTATGTGTAGCTCATTCAGCTGGTGTCCTTGTATGGTGACAAGTCATGGAGCATAATTTCAAAGAACTTAAAAGGCCGAAGAGGCAAACAGTGCAGAGAGCGATGGCATAATCATCTAGACCCGTCTGTCATCAAGACACCCTGGACGGCAGCGGAGGATCTAATAATCATAAAATGCCATTGTTTGCTGGGATCCCGTTGGGCACAAATTGCAAAGTTTCTCCCTGGAAGGTATTATTATGTTTTTTGGTTTTTTTTGTTTGTTTGTTTTCTTATTATTACGATTTTTATTGAAGTTTTTTCTGGTCGTAAACCATTTTAAAGAGACAGTTCACCCTAAAATGAAAATTTACCCACCCTTTAATTGTTCCAAGCCTTTTATAAGTTAAATTTTTTGTTGTTGTTTAGCACAAAAGAAGACATTTGAAGACTAGGACTAGGCGATATGACAAAAATCCCATATCACAATACAAGTAATCTCATATCCTGATAGCGATGTAGTACCATTTCTGTAAATTCAATCAGTTAATATTATATATAGACCACATTTAAAGGAGCATTTCATTTTTACATTTTAAAGTATATACTCAGAAATGTACTCATTCATATGTGATTGTATTTCTCACTTTATTTAGAACTTCAGGGCGTATGGTTGATTTAGGGCTGTTGCGGTGAGGAAATTTCTCACGTGGTAAATCTGGATGCTTATTAGCGCAATAAGCTGTATTATGCCAGACCCCCCCCCCCCAAATAATGTATGCACGCACCAGTGACGTGTGCTGAGGTTTGTGGCTGGTGAGGCACTGACTCTTATAAAAAGCACTTTTCAAGAACTAATGATTACAGGTCTAACATAAAAATAAGAGTTAAGCACTAAATAAAATGCAAAATGTAAACCTTGTACTTAAATGATTACAACTTTCTCACAGTGCTGAAATATGAAATGATAGGCTTTTAATTTTGTCCATATAATAATATATCATCATATTGCACAGCCCTAGAAAAAAACAAAATAAAGAAGTTCAAAGCGGTTTGGAAGAAGTAAAGGTTAAGTAAAAGATAATTGTCACTTTTTTATCCCTTTAAGCCCCTTCCACAATTTAATAGATTGATTGTGGAAACCTTACAAATAGTTGATTCCTCCTCATTTATATATACGTTTGGAATATAGAGTCTACGAAATGCACACTCATCAATATGCAAAACCTGTAAAATGCTGCATTTTCAACTTTAAATGGCATTAGCACAGCAGACGTTGTTTAAGTGACTATTAATCTGCAAAAAAATTGAAATTGCAAATCAGGATTATTATAATGATGTATATTCTGCGTAGCCAAGTGTGAATAGGTGCTTCTACAATTTAGCCTTTTTAGTGATGTTCGTTTATGACTTGTTGATTTTCAGTTTATTATTATTATTAACAGTATGTGATCGTGGACCACAAAACCAGTCATAAGTGTCCATTTCTTTTAAATTCAGATTTGTACATGAATAGGCTTTTGTACATAAATGGCCGAGATGCAACTGTTTTGAAATCTGGAATCAGGGTTCAAAATATCCAAATATTAAGAAAATAGGAGTAATATAATATAAGGTAAATGCTATATATATATATATATATTAGGGGTTGAATGACTTAAGATTTTTGGAAGTCGACTTTTATATTATCAAAGTCGAGTCGACATAGACTAGTCGCTGGTGACGTCATTAATAAAACACAAGATGCAAATGTTTTGCAACATGCCACAATTTGTGCTTTATTTGCAGGAAATATATTCACATGCTGTTTGAAAGCTCATAACACGTTGCAAAAACAATGCAACATTACCAATGACTAATTTTAGTGCAAAACAAATGCACTGTCAACACCTTCATTTCGTTATTAATGCAACATTAGCACCCGGGCAAATTTTTCTGCTAAATAAATGCAGTCAACACATTGATCACTGCAGGTACTACTAAAGAATGTAATAAGATATTTTAGTGCAGAAGTAATGCATATGTCGTCAGCACACAGATTCATGTGAAGTTATTTCATTACAACATAACGCACGAAAGACAAAGACTATAATATTAAGCCTTATTACACTGTCAGAGACTTGCTCAGACGCATATTTTACCGCTATGATAGTGCGCGCTAGAAAGCTGCTTAAAAACCTGCTCAAGTCGGGTGTTTTTCACGGTTACTGGCTTATCTTGGTTATCAGACGTCTCCTCGATACATCTTCACCGTGTTCACCTGGGATGATATTTACATATGCTATGAAGTTTGTCACACCTCCGTCGGCTGCGTACTTCACTGGTTTCTGCGCGCTTCACGTTTCATTCACAAAATATGTCAGAATCTACACTTCGCAGAGGACAACAGCCAATCACAATACTTTTCCAGGGTTGCATACACGTGATTGGCTATCATCTGCTCTAGGGTATTTGCATGGAGTGATCTAACTGGCATCTCTTTGAGGATTTAAAGTTCACTCAAAGTTCACGTCAATCTTTGATGCTGACATAAGAAAAATAACATTTTAAAAATTACTTTAAATAATCATTCAGTGAACCACCTTTGTGTGTAAAGCTGCCATGTAGTTCAGGTCAAAAAACAAGTGATCTACACAGTGCGACTAGTCGACGTCAATCAAAAAGCTTCACGGCAGAGCATTAAAGTTTAAGATCCAACTGGTAGATTATAAATTGTTATAGTAAGGCACTGGAACTGACCAGCATTTGTTTTTTTGTTAGGACTGATAATTCAATCAAGAACCATTGGTATTCAACTTTAAAGCGTAAAATGGAGAAAGGCGCCTATAAGATGGAGAGTGTTGATTTGAGTGACCCTGGACTCCACCAGAAATCCAAAGAAACATCTACTTCGTCAAGTCTTGAAAAGGTATCGTATGTCTTTACCTTGCACTGTTGTGTAAATAGAGGGTGTCTGTGGAGTCTTAAAAAGTATTAAAAGTTGCTAATTAAAATTTATGGTCCTTAAAGTCTTAAATGCAATTTTACAAGGTGTTAAACTTTGTATCAGTATGCTAAAGTTTGCCTTAAACTACACTGCATCCCAATATTCGCAGATAAAATTCTGAAATTGATCAAATCTTGTTAGGTTTGACATCACGCTGCTTTGTTTACTGCAGTGACCAAGGCAACACCGTTATTTCTGCTATTATTGGAGCCACCTGCTAGATTAGCATTTTTATTCAGTATGTCAACGTTTTAGTTTAGAATTAGAAGTTAAAGTGGCGATGAGGTCTTAAAATATATGGTAAGAGTCTTAAAAAAGGTCTTTAATACAAAGTATTGAATTTCACTCTCTGATTCCTGTACAGTGGGGGAAATAAGTATTGAACATGTCACCTTTTTTCATCTTTTTTCTCATTTCTAAAGGTGTCATTGACTTGAAATTTTCCCCGCATGTTGGTAACAACCAAAGAAATCCACATATGCAAAGAAAACAAAACTGATTAGTTTGCAAATTAAGTTGTGTAATAAAATGAAATGGCACAGGGAAAAAGAATTGAACACATGAAGAAAGGGAGGTGTAGAAAAGCAGTGAAAGCCCAGACAGCAGCTGAAATCTCTCAGTAGTTCTTCAGCAACCCTCTGCCCTTCCTCATTGTAAATGAATATTAGCTGCTTCAGTCCAACATCTACATTAGCAGGATGATGGAGATGAAACCAGGCTGGACATTTCAGCAAGACAATGATCCAGAACACAGCCGAGGAAACTCTCAAATGCTTTCAGAGAAAGAAAATCAAGCTGTAGAATGGCCCGGCCAATCACCTGACTCGAATCCAATAGAAAATACAAATTAAAGATTAGATTTGATAGACGAGACCCACAGAACCATCAAGATTATTACACTCTGTTGAAGTCAGTGAAAAACTCACATCTGAGCAATTCATGTGACTTCATTCTCCATATGGGAGGCGTCTTTAAGGTGCCATTAACAAAAAAGCCTTTTATATGAAATATTAAATACATTTCAGTAGTTCAGTAATTTCCCCTTGCGTCATTCCATTGTTATTACACATAACTAATTTTTCTGATAACTTTTTTTTTTTTGTATTGTTTGGTTTTTAACAAAATCTTGTTCAATTCCATATCAACAGCTTCTTTAGAAATATTATTCCCAGAAAAAATAATGTTCAATACTTATTTGCCCCACTGTTTATACCCTAAAATATTAATTTTGGATAGCACTAGATCTTGAAAAAAAAAATTGACATCTCAATAAATAGCCAATGTGTGTTTCTATGTATGTTTTTTTTTTTTTTGTGGCATGCAATCCGATCACAAGAGTCAAGGTTCAGATCATATTATGGTATTTGAGTCATTAATCTGACACTTTATATGATCAATGCAAAAAATGGAGTAACTTAAATTAAGCATTTATTAAAGACAAGTAAAAAAACAATAATACAAAAAGATCAAATCAACAAGTTTTAATTAGCACAAGTTGTTAAAACCAAGGCCTAAAAAGTAAATGTTAAATAGCACAGCATTGTCTTAACTACACGTAATAAATTAGCTCACGATTTCATGCAAAACAGCTTAAAAATCATAGTAGAAGCAATCAAACCTTAAATCCATTTTGTTCAGAAAAATATGGATGAACTATAAAGTATAAGTATCAATTGGTCAAGTGTGACTAGACATTTTTTTTTTAATGTCATGTTAGACTATTGTGTCACTGCTGTTGAAGAAATAAATGTTTGTAAGTGGCTACAGAGTCATTGTTAATGTTTGATCTTAATCTACAGCTGAAGAGCACACCAGAACCATTGTCTAAAACAAAACCGATGAAGAGCATGTTTTTAGAAAACCGCCTGAAGGCCAACAGTCCGCCCCCCTACCATTGCTCCTCTTCACCCTCCAGCTCCAGTAGCCCCCCCGATGTGCCGTCTCAACATAAAGCATATGTTGATGATGTTTTGCAAATGATTGCAGAGGACATGCTTCCATTAAACTTTTGTGAAGGCTGTGGGTTTCGTAAATTCATGACTTCAGTTGGCCCTCAGTACCCACAGCTCTCGCAGCACACAATAGCGTCACACCTGTATAACGAAGTGGAGAAGACAATCAAACCACAGCTGATCCAACAGCTCAGGAACTGTGCGTCTCTGAGCGTAGGCCATAATGTTGTTCACATCACTGTCGACATCTGGGCAAACGAACACACAGAAACACTTCTAGCCGTTCAGTTGCACTTTCTCGATGACGACTGGAACATTCACAGGCCCACTGTGGCTTTTCGACATTTGCCGAGTAAAGAGTTCACAACAAGAATTGGCGAAGTAGAATCGGTTCTGTTAAGCTATGGGCTTTTCCCACATAACATTGGTTATAGTATGATCCAGGAGGCCAAGAACACTATTGCTACACACGATATCTTCTGTGACTACAAAATCATGTATTCTGCGCAGAAGAACGATCCGGACGAAGATGAGTTGTTGCGTTTTCTTGACGATCAGGTCCCCATTGATGATTTCTCCATAGCTGAGATGTCATCCACCAAACATCTGGACTGCATAACTACTCTGCTTAATTGTGTAATAAAAAGCGCGCTAAGGAAGTCAAGAGTGGTTGAGCGAATACTTTTTGAGGTACAAAGTGTAGTGTCTTTTTTTCGCCGCAGCCCCTACTGGCTTGAGGTTCTTGCTAAGAAGTGTAAGGTCTCACTGTGTGGCTCTTACAGCACAAGGAGTTTTACCTGGAACTCTACCATCAATATCATTCGAGAAATGATGCAGGAGTCTGTTTGGGACATCGTGATGGCTGTTCTGATTCAGGCACGCACAGAGGCAAACCGCTGCCACGTCTCTCCACCAGCAATTCATGTTGCACGCGAGCAAGTTGTGGACCTGGTTTCCTTGCTGGAGCCTTTTGAAGAGGTGGTCCAGGTGCTTCAGGACGACGGCATAACCGTGTCCCTCATCGTCCCCTCCATCATCGGACTCGATAAAACACTAGAGATCAAGGACACCAAGTTCAGCCTCTTCTGCTCAGCCTTGCGCTGTGGTCTCCGTTCTTACTTCCAGCCTCTAATATTGCGAAGTGATCTGTTGCTAGCCACCGTTCTTGACCCACGAATTAAGCTCCAACCTTTTGACAGTGAAAAAGAGCAATTCAAAAGCACCGTGCTGTTTGTTCCTTCTAAACAACGCGTGTCTTCGGTTGTAGAGTCGGCGTTAGGTGACGCATACACTGCTGCAGAAATGAGCTGTGATAAAGCTACGGATTTACAGTCGTCAATAGTGCAGGAGCTGCATCGGTATTTATCAGAGCCCTTGTCGGATGGTGGCACTTCAATACAGGACTTCTGGAAAGGAGCAGCAAGCTTCGCTCAGCTACAAAGCGTTTGTCGGACGCTGTTGGCAGTCCCGGCATCTTCAGGAGGATTTCGGAGACTGTTTCCTCTGGCGTCCTGTATTGTTCGTGCTCAGAGAAACCGGCTGCCGCAGCATACGACTGAGAGACTCCTGCTGTATCGGGAGTCTCTGAAGAACACTGGCAGAAATGCAGTGGAATAAATTGAGTTTTTGTTTTTCCTTTTTAAAAGAACTAAAAATATATGAGGTGTATTTTTTTATTATTATTATAATTATTGAGTGACTTTTCATGAGCATGTCACAATAAAACTGAATTTATGGTCAAATTGTCTAGCTTCATCTGCCCACCATGTTTGATTGATTGTATCTTGATTATCTTTGACTGATATTGATTAAAATTAATGAACAAGCATTGTGCAGTACTGCAGGCACGCTTTCAAAACACAATCAGCCAAACAGAACTCTATGCAGAGCAAACTCAATTATTTTTCATTGTTTTTAGACAAAATGCATGCAATGAACACATTTTTCAAACTTCCCAAACACTTTTGTCATTCATATTCAACAAGCAGCAAAAAAGAGACATTTTTAGCACAATTTCTGCGTGATAACAAACTTGTTTTAAAAGTGATGGTGAATTCCAGAAACCGAAAATTTACCAGAACATGACAATCATTCCAAGCTGATCGCAATTTCAGCTGATAACCTGCTCTACTTTTATTCACTTTTTTTATTATTATGGTGGCTTGAGGAAGTCAACATACTGTTATACTACATAAACTTATACTTCTTCTTCTTAGACTATTTTAAGAACGCATCTCCTCCTAGAGTGTTTATACTACAACCAACAAACTTACTCCAAACCTCCAAACTATACTGAATTAAGTTGCTATATCTTTTCCAATTGATCCCACTTGCGGTTTTCCGAAAACTGTCCCGGAAAATTCAGAAAAGTCCCATAGACTTAACATTGGACCAAACTGTCACACAGACTTAAGGTTACGCTCATTTAACTCAGACTACCAATCTGCCAATCACTGATGACCTTTCAACTTACTAGCAACTGTTCCATAGACTTCCATTGTAAAAATTTAAAATTGACTTTACATTGGACATACTAATAACATACCAATTGATGCTAACAATATACTAATCCATACTATAAACATACTAACGACATGCCAATCCATACTAGAAACATACTAACGACATACCAATCCATACTAGAAACATACTAAC
>CAIGQV010019158.1:736937-814843 GCA_903798115.1 Danio jaintianensis | reverse complement strand
TAGAAACATACTAACGACATACCAATCCATACTAGAAACATACTAACAAACATACTAGCAACATGCTAATTCATACTATAAACATACTAGCAACATGCTAATTCATACTATATTCATGCTAATAACATGCTAATTTATGCTAGCAACATGCTAATTCATACTAGAACCATGATAATATATGTAAGCAACTGCCTAGCAACTACTCAGAACACCTTAGCAACAGCTCAGAACACCTTAGCAACGACCTAGAACATCTTAGCAACCACCTAACAACAGAACACCCTAGCAACACCTTAGCAACCACCTAGCAATGCCTTAGCAACCGCCAAGCAACTCCTTAGCAACCACTCAGAACACCTTAGCAAGCGCCTAGCAACAACTCAGAACACTCTAGTAACCACCTAGAAACACCTTAGCAATGTCCTAGAACACCTTAGCAACTGTCTAGCAACGCCTTCATAACGACCCAGAACACCCTAGCAACACCTTAGCAACATCTTAGCAACTACTCAGAACACCCTAGCAACCACATAGCAACAACTTGCAACCGCCTATCAACACCTTAACAACTACCTGGAACACCCTAGCAACCACCTAAACCACTCAGAACACCTTAACAACCGCCTAGCAACGCCTTAATCAGTCAAAACACCCTTGCAACCGCCTAGCAACACCTAAGCAACCACTCAGAACACCCTAGCAATGATTTAGCAACCACTCAGAACCCCCTATCAACAGCCTAGCAAGAAACATGCCAATCCATACTAGAAACATGCTAACCTATATAGTTATAACTTATTCAAACTTCTTAAACTACTTCAATGATTCAAACTTTCAGACGAGGCTTTCTCAAGCCACCATAAAGTTTGTCTACGAACTTTACTTTTCTAGTTGAGTATGTTGTAAACCATGGGCTGTCATTAGCTATCTTTCCATCCAAAGATGCAAATTAAATGTATGCGCAACACTGGAATATCGCATAAAAGATGTGCAAATAAAGCAGCGTTTCCATCCAAGTAGTCAAAGAGAACAAAATCGGCACTTCCTGATTAACTGGCGCCAAATATTCTAGAGGTAATTAATAATAAAATAACACTAAAGCTGGGGTCACACTAGAGTTTGAGCATGCAAAATTCTGTCGTACGGCGCTGCGAAAAGGGTCGGGATTAAACGATGATTAGACATTTAAAAAAGTGAGCGATTGGTTCATATTTTACATTTCTGTCCAGAGAGGTCATGTTTTGATCATGGATTGGTCTCATGCAGTCACGTGATGCAATTTCGCAGGTCAGAGTTGAACTTTGCAACACAGCGAACTGCGAAACTTGCCGCACAAGCTTGTGTTTCCGGTCTGACGCATTCGCGTGCGTATGAATGGAAGTCTATGGGGAGAAAAGTCCAGTGTGACCGCAGCTTAATACTGAAATGGTTGAGGTGTTATAGAATGACCAAAACAACATTTCAGATGTTTTACAATGTGCTCAGCCTGCTGGTTTATCCATTCACACACATTTTTATCATCACATGATCTCTTATAACAAAAATCACATAACTTTTTTTAATGCGCATACTGGAATTTGTTCGGTAAAAGTGTTTCCATTGTAGTTTATGCGCATCTTTTCTTATCGAATAAAAAGTTTATCCTAATCAGTTATATATTCAAAATTTACGCGCATCTTGATGTTTCCATCAACCGTTATTTTCATAGATATATACACTAGATATCGCATACGGACCCTGAGCATGCGTCACTAGCGCCGCCACATTGGTACAGTGCTCCCAGGACAAATGTCATTCAACCGCACTAGTCAAGACAGTGTGCCAATGTGAAGATGCTGGACTTTAGCGCTGCTTACGGGTGTAGTAACGAGCAAACAAAGAAAACAAAGCACAAAGGCAGAACATTTCATAGGTAAGATTTCGTGTTTTACATGTTACAAACCTTTGTGCTGCACAAGTAACGTTACTGATGATAATACAGTCTCTTACTGGACTGATCATAAAAGGCAAAGTAGCATCAACTTGCACTGAATTCTAGGCTTATGCTAGTTTTGTTGAATAAAATCAGCAAACAATGAAAAAGAAATATGACAACGAGACGCTGCGGTGCCAGAAACTTGTGTTATTGTCGGCTGAGTGAACGAGTCGTTCATAACGGGGATTCATTCACAAACGAATCGCTCTGTTAGAATGAGAAGTGAAAGCAGGAGAGGGGCTGTGTTTCACGACATGGATTAGATCAAATTTAACAGGGAGGGAGGATAATACATTTCCATGCACACAAACACACTCTTTATCGGCAATGCCCGTGCGGTCACTTATCCATAGATGTAGTAAAGTGATGTAAAATTATAATTTTCGTAATTTAAAAAAATATTTGCGTACTGACCACCGGGGGAAATCTCCCGATCATCAATATATGTATATATGTGTATATCTCTGGCTCTGGATGACCACAGTCCTCCACTGCACCTTGGTCCCGTATTCATTTCAAAGGAGCGCTACCCTGTACTAAAATGGCGGCTCTATTGACGCATTGCTTCCAATAGACAACAACAGGGTAGGTGACATCTAATGTAAATATCTATGCGTTATTTTTATGCGCACATCCAAAATGCGCATAAAAATACGTGGATGGAAACGTAGCTATTGAGAGCTGAATGTGCACCATTTCACAGTATAATACAAGCTAGACAACAAACAGATGAGATCAGCGTCCTTTGATGATCACTGATCTGTGTTCTGTATGTACAGTATTGTAATACAATACAACGTCTATATTTTCAAATGATTTTGAGGTTGTACTTTCCAAAGGTTGCCTCTCTGACTTGGAGTTTAGCAAAAGTTTTGAAACATTTGCTGAAGTGATTGAGAAAAACAGATTTTTACATGTACTGTACAGTAGTTTTTTCATTCTTATCACACAATCTTTAGCACATTAAAGAACGTGGAAAGGCGGTAAATGTAAAATGACACTGATGTACATGAAAATTCATTCAAACTTCAAAAATAAAAGTAATTAATTTCTGTAATGCTCCCTGTTGTTTGGATCAATGCGTTATGAATGAAATGCTTGTTTTCTGAATGAGAATTCTTGTCAGTGGTTTGGTGAAACAAGCTTATTTTTAACCGTATATGAACTTGTGTTGGTCTGAGTGAGTTTTAGAGGTGAGCTGCAGTCTGATTTCAAAAAATTGAATAAAGTGAATTATGGAACATATGATGATGTAAAGTGGTTCAATTGAATCAAAATTTAAGTTAAATGTGTTTACTTGGACTACATCTACACTTATCCGGATAAATTTTGACTAAAAATGCTCTGTGTACACACTATTGTTTTCACACATCCACACTGAAACGACTGAAAATGCTTTCGTTCAGTATTGCGCATACACACAGACTTAAGATGATATTAACTGCGTCATATCCACTTGCTGTTTATTTACTTTCCATCTCTTTGAAACGTAGTTGCAAAATGTCACAACTGTCGTCTGCATCCGCCAGCTCCCTGTAAACATTCAGTGTCCTTTGAAGAGAGGCAGTTTGGAGCATGTATAAACTGACGTTAATCTTTAATAAAGCTGTCAAAACCGACAGCATCCAAAACATCTGCTTTACAATGTCGTCCACCATGTTAGCTGAATTGGTCACATGACTAAAATGCGTCATCATTTTCGAAAGCCTACGTTTTCACAGTCCACACAGTTTTCAAAAAGATATGTTTTCGTTCCCAAAAAAATGGCATTTCAGTGTGGATGGAAGGCCGAAATTATGCATTTTTAAAGGAAAACATATTAGTATGCTCATGGCCTTATGCTTCGCAACTTTTGCGTACGACATATTTATAAACGAGACCCCTGAACTGTTTGGTCGAGTCATGTTGGTAATGCACACTGTAAACGTTGCTTCAATATTGCACAATGCTTGTTCGCGGTCGAAACCGTAAACTCTTTTAATTTATTTTTTTTGTACAATATATTTATTCCTTTTTTTTTAGTTTGCATATCACAACAGATTACACAGTTACAGAATAATAATTATGAAGACACAGCAAGCGTTTTACACCCTATTCTCCCTCCCATCAACCCATTCCCACCACCACCCCCCCCCCCCCCCCCCCCCCCCCCCAAAAAAAAAAAAAAAAAAAGGGATATGTTTAAATCAGATAAAGACTGTTTCCCGAGTCTATGTTTAGACCATGATACTCCCCTACTCCCTCTAAGCTTATTCTTGTTGTAGCAGACTGCCAACCTCTACATTGCACTTCAGGAAGTTATTAAAAGGTTTCCAGATATCTTCTTTTTGACAATGTATGTGATCTTTTCTATTGACATATGTGACGCCATTTCTTTAATCCACTTTCCAATTCTAGGTTCATTTATATTTTTCCAATTAAGAGCAATAATATGTTTAGCTTGTAATATAGTCGTGGCCAAAAGTTTTGAGAATGACACAAATATTAGTTTTCACAAAGTTTGCTGCTAAACTGCTTTTAGATCTTTGTTTCTGTGATGTACTGAAATATAATTACAAGCACTTCATACGTTTCAAAGGCTTTTATCGACAGTTACATGACATTTATGCAAAGAGTCAGTATTTGCAGTGTTGGCCCTTCTTTTTCAGGACCTCTGCAATTCGACTAGGCATGCTCTCAATCAACTTCTGGGCCAAATCCTGACTGATAGCAACCCATTCTTTCATAATCACTTCTTGGAGTTTGTCAGAATTAGTGGGTTTTTGTTTGTCCACCCACCTTTTGAGGATTGACCACAAGTTCTCAATGGGATTAAGCTCTGGGGAGTTTCCAGGCCATGGACCCAAAATTTCAACGTTTTGGTCACCGAGCCACTTACATATCACTTTTGCCTTATGGCACGGTGCTCCATCGTGCTGGAAAATGCATTGTTCTTCACCAAACTGTTGTTGGATTGTTGGAAGAAGTTCCTGTTGGAGGTTGTTTTTGTACCATTCTTTAGTCATGGCTGTGTTTTTGGGCAAAATTGTGAGTGAGCCCACTCCTTTGGATGAGAAGCAACCCCACACATGAATGGTCTCAGGATGCTTTACTGTTGGCATGACAGGACTGATGGTAGCGCTCACCTTTTCTTCTCCGGACAAGCCTTTTTCCAGATGCCCCAAACAATCGGAAAGGGGCTTCATCGGAGAATATGACCTTGCCCCAGTCCTCAGCAGTCCATTCGCCATACTTTTTGCAGAAGATCAATCTGTCCCTGATGGTTTTTTTTGGAGAGAAGTGGCTTCTTTGCTGCCCTTCTTGACACCAGGCCATCTTCCAAAAGTCTTTGCCTCACTGTGCGTGCAGATGCGCTCACACCTGCCTGCTTCCATTCCTGAGCAAGCTCTGCACTGGTGGCACTCCGATCCCGCAGCTGAATCCTCTTTAGGAGACGATCCTGGCGCTTGCTGGACTTTCTTGGACGCCCTGAAGCCTTCTTAACAAGAATTGAACCTCTTTCCTTGATGTTCTTGATGATCCTATAAATTGTTGATTTAGGTGCAATCTTAGTAGCCACAATATCCTTGCCTGTGAAGCCATTTTTATGCAACGCAATGATGGCTTCAAGCATTTCTTTACAGGTTACCATGGTTAACAATGGAAGAACAATGATTTCAAGCATTACCCTCCTTTTAACATGTCAAGTCTGTCATTCTAACCCAATCAGCCTGACATAATGATTTCCAGCCTTGTGCTCATCAACATTCTCACCTGAGTTAACAAGACGATTACTGAAATGATCTCAGCAGGTCCTTTAATGACAGCGATGAAATGCAGTAGAAAGTTTTTTTCAGGATTAAGTTAATTTTCATTGCAAAGAAGGACTATGCAATTCATCTGATCACTCTTCATAACATTCTGGAATATATGCAAATTGCTATTATAAAAACTTAAGCTGCAACTTTTCCGATTTCCAATATTTATGTAATTCTCAAAACTTTAGGCCATGACTGTACACGTCTATGAATCTGACCTTTTTGCTTTGTAAGAGAGGGCTGACAGGATATATACCCAGGATAAAAAATCTTAGGAACCAATGGTAATTTCTTTGATAAAATTTGGTCAATCATTTCAATAACACCTTGCCAAAAGGGTTTCACTTTCACATATTCCCATATACAGTGGTAAAGTGTACCTCATACCTCATTACACTTTATACAGGTATCTGGAATATTATCGTTAAACTTATGCAATATAGCAGGAGTTATGTATGTTCTCATTAGCCATTTGTACTGTACGAGTTTCAGGCTACAGTTGATTGTTTGTATCTGAGCTTTCTTACATGCCTCATTCCAATCCTCTAGAGATATTTCATCTTCTATATCTTCTTTCCATAACCTTAGTTTTGATTCTGAGGATTCGTTAGAGCCAGATACGAACAATTCGTACAAAGAGGAGATTGAACCTGTATCATAACAGTGTCCTATGATTGCTGCCTCTAATGGGGAAATGTTAGAAATATCTAATGAATGATTTTGAGATGAGGATATAAAACTTCTAAGTTGAAGATATTTAAAAAAAAAAATGGGTCTTTGGAATGTCAAATTTGTTTGAAATTGCTGCAAAGGACATAAATACTTCATCCTCATTTTACATATCTTGTACTTTCCTTAACCCTTTTTCAGCCCATATCTGAAATCCTGCGTCGCTTTTTCCTGGTTTAAAATTAACATTACCCCAAATAGGACTAACTCTTCTACTCTTTATTACTGGCATTTGTATTGAAGTGTATGAACTACAGAGAAACCTTTATAATATAGCTTTCTACTGGAAATGACCAAGCAGATTTAGTTGCCAAAACCGCTCTTACATGAAGAATTAAGGAGCGGAAAACATACTTTTATAATGCTTTATTTTTTTTTATCATGACGCAACTGAGATCTGTTTTTGCAATGAAATAGCTACTGAAGGGTGATGAATAAGCAATAAACTCATCCTCTCCTTTGCACAGACATTTTTATTTGTATATTTTTGCAGTCCTTTTTTGCTCATCTTCAACACAAAATCAGCCCAAAGTGGTCCACTTTTACTTTACTACTTATGTTCATGTGACTGAAAGAACCTCGACTTCTGAATGTGTTAACTAGAACTAGCTATTAACAGCAGGGAATTAAAATACACTGTTTCAACGGCTTTTCACTTTGACTTTAGTCTATGAGTTTGATTTAGATCATGGTGTTATCTGCTCTGACATGTCGTGTGAAGGCAAATGGAAAATTTGACATTAAAATGACTTTGTTTTGGTCTTGGTTGAGCTTCACTGTAAAAAAAATGACCGTAATTTATACGGTAAAAATGCTACAGTAAAAATCTGTAACCTGGTTAGCAGTAAGTTTCCTTAATATACACAATTAATAACCGTAAATTGACTTTCCCAGAATTCCCTGCATGACGATTCATTTTTTATTGTCTTTTTGTTGACATTATTATGATTATTTTTAGTGCTTTTCTCATCACTTATGTACATTAGAGTTTTGTTACAATTAGTTTAGAAAATTGTTTTACAGTTTGTACCGTATTTTTAAGGGTAAAGTTCTGGCAACCATGGCTGCCATTTTATTGTATTTTTTACTGTAAATTTTATAGATTTTTCTTACAATGTTGTGTGTAAAAGAAGTTCAAGCATTATACATGTTGTGTTCACTTTATGCAGTTTGTGATCCAGCAACAAGAAACTGGGTAACTGTACAGATGTTGTGCTAACGGTGTGTTTGCAAAATTGTTAAAATAATTGTGTCATGGCAATCATAAAATATGGTAATACTAGGTGAAAATGCTCTCCAGTTGGGGTAAATAAAATAATCGTATTCAGTTCATTCATTTTCTTTTCGGATTAGTCCCTTTATTATTAACCTGGGGTCGCCACAGCGGAATGAACCGCCAACTTATCCAGCATATGTTTTACGCAGCAGATGCCCTTCCAGCCGCAACCCATCACTGGGAAACACCCATACACTCTCATTCACACACATACACTATGGACAATTTAGCTTACCCAATTCACCTATAGCGCATGTGTTTGGACTGTGGGGGAAACCGGAGCACCCGGAGGAAACCCACGCGAAAACGGGGAGAACATGCAAACTCCACACAGAAATGCCAACTGACCCAGCCGAGGCGACCTTCTTGCTGTGAGGTGACAGCGCTACCCATTGCGCCACTCTCGTACTCAGTTATTAAGTAAAAATATTTTACTTCCCCAATGACAGATCATTTAGCTTTGTTTTAATGTAAAACTCACTTAATGTTAATGATTTCTGAAAACGACAATAAACCCATTTCACATTTCCGGGTTTCTGCGGAAGGCGTCACAGTTGGTTAAACTTAGTGCAGTGAATGGGAAAGTACAATAAATATTTTTTTTTTACAATCCTATTTGCTCAAATAATAAAAGAAAAACGCCACGATAGTGTTATCAAGACTTTCAGAAAAAGGGAAAAAAAAATGTGTGAGACTGATGACGGCAGCCTGAGGAGAGAATAACGTCAACTTTACTCTCAGCCCATAGACACTGCATTAGAAAAACCTCGCATAAGCGGTAATGCGTTTTTTGTAATTTGACGCAAAGATGATATAATACATTCATGAATGCATATGAATGTTCATACGTTTTAAAAAAAAAATCTAAGTATTAAAAACTTTCAAGGATTTAAGATTATGATGACTGTTAAACGCGTCATAACAGGCTTGTGAAAAGGGTCCATAGTTTTACTTTGTGCTTTTTGATTTAAGAATTTTTGGATATTTCGACTAGAGGCAAAGACTGAGGAGCTTGATGGGGGATCAGTCATTCTCAATTCATTTCCATTATTAGATGTTATAAGAACAGTTTTATCAATTAGATGAATCTAAATTGTTACTAGTAAGAACTGAATTGGAGAGCTCTTCATTTATAAAATGTGTGTGAAATCAACATTTACAATATTTATTTTGCTAGTGCACATTGTTCTTTAGGTGAACAATTAATCCGTGCAATTTAATTCACTGCAAAAAAAATTTTGGGGTCATTTTCAATGAAAGTCTGACTATTTGCTTCTGTGTTTGGAGTGGGGCGCCACTGTCACCTCACAGCAAGAAGGTCGCTGGATCAAGTCCCAGCTGGGCCAGTTGGCATTTCTGCATGGAGTTTGCATGTTCTTCCCGTGTTGGAGTGGGTTTCCTCCAAAGACATGCGCTATAAGTGAATTGGGTAAACAAAATTGGCCATAGTGTATGAGTGTGTGTGAATGTGAGTGTGTATGGGTGTTTCCCAGTACTGGGTTGCGGCTGGAAGGGCATCCGCTGCGTAAAACATATGCCGGAATAGTTGGCGGTTCATTCCGCTGTGACGACCACTGATAAATAAGGGACTAAGCCGAAGGAAAATGATTGAATGAATGTTTGGGGTGGCGGTTGACGTCAGTTTGAGCTTCAACCACAATATCCTTAACCACGCCCCTCTTACATTTAGTTTGCTATGAGGGAATGATGCACAAAAAGAAAGTCCTGCCCTCTACTCAATATTCCGTTTCAGTGGGAAGCACAAAAGGTAGAACAATGGAAGAATGCATGGCAATAGATACCATGGGACATCAATCTAATCATAATTTATATTGATTATAGAATAAAAATGTTTTTGTGTTGGGTCCTTGCATGTTTTTGTTGTATGCTTTATTGAACTAATGCAAAAAGTGTAATAAAAACATTCACAGTACTTGTCAGCATGCATTGAACTGAAGTGACAGAACAACTGAACAATATACATGATATTTTTTGTCATACTGTTGAAACTGATTGCATTAGACATTGTAAAGTTATACAAAACAATCTTCGCTTTTAACATGCATATTTACCATGTGTCAAAGCTGTTGACTTAAAGGTGCAGTATGTAAGATTGACATTGAATTCGGTATTGCAGTTAAAATTCAACATTTCAACACTTTTTCACCAGGCCCTCCTTCGACGCCTCCACACAAACTCAAGTTGCCAGATTGACGACACCAACAGGAGCGAGCGTGCCTGACTTTCAAGCCTACACCATGACTACACATGACAAAATGAATCTTTTCCATGTTAATAAAAGGAGTATTGGTCCTAACATTACCTAAAATTCTATTTTAGAAACAGTTTCTTTTTCTCGCGACCGAACAACAGCATAAACTTCTATGACAACGATCACCTCAGGTACTGATTATGTGCTTTATTCAGTGTTAAATGCTACCAATGTGAGTTTGAATACCATTCTACGAGACATTTATTGCCATACTGAAAGCAGCAGCGTTAGTTCACATCAGGGGTTCGTTCTTCGTACCTGGATTACTCAATTAGCTGGATTTGGCTATTGACGATTTGACATGATCCAGGATCATTTCGTTCTTCAAAATTCATCCAAGAGTTGTTGTCATAGCAACAGTTCTGGTAGCTCAAACCTGCTCTGGAGCAGGCTTATTTCATATAAACAGGATTAGATTGGGTCTTTTTAAGCAAAGGTAACATTGAAAGTATGTAACAAATGCTGATATTTTCTTACAGTAGTAGTTATATATAAACTTGGGAAAATAGTAAATAAAATAAAAATATATAGTTTCAGTTTAAAGATAAAAAAATATATATATATATAAATAAAACTTATGCAATCTGCACTCCGAAATAAAAGTACAAAAGCTGTTACAGAGTGGTTGTCCCCAAGGGGTTCAAAGAGAACATTTATTAATATTGACTTTTTAGATACAAACACATACTATTTTAATGTACCGACCCAGCTTTCGTAGTTTGTGTATAATAATAGACATGCACAATATTCGACAGTTTTTTTTTTTAAAGAAATCATAATTTATGCAGTCATGTACGTGTTTCGACAGCTATGACGGTGATTTGATGCTTCACAAAAGTTGCAGACACCTTTACCAATATCAAAATGCTTTTTTGATGCAAAATTAATTTAAACAGCCTGTTATTCCTTACGCAGATTAAGAAACTTGAATAGACCTAGGCTACTATAATAAAGAACATCCGCTCTAAATGTAAAACTAAATAATTGATAAATACTCTTGACACATGAAAGTGTAAAGCCTGCAGCCCATAACAGAGGTGGAAAGTTATAGCGTATCATATTTAACAAACGGTTTACTACGAATTTTATTTAATTTTGCTCACATGGATAATTGAATATTAGTCAGATGATGTCATTACGCTGCTGTGCCATCAGCCAATCGTTGGATTGCTGATCATGATTTCGAGGATCGATAGATCTGTCCTTCACAACACACGCAGCGATCTCAGATCAGTTTATCCAGACATTTTAATCTGATTCGCGAACTTGTTTGAAGAACCAAATTAGCCAGATATCAGTTATCAAGATTAAAAGATCCAGGATCTGTCAAATCATCTTAGATCATTTAAGCGAGGTACGAAGAACGGACCCCAGATCTTCAAAATAAAATAAACATTTGAAAATGAACCTTAGGACTGTGCAAACCAACAAATATCAGTCAATCAGCATGCACTTTTAATAATCTTGAAGAGGTTTCATATGTATTAAGTGGATTCTAAACCTTACCATTTCATTGAAGTGCAGTGAGTGCACTATTCTATGCTTCTGAATGGCTGTATTTAAATGTTTCTGTCATGTTGTATCTGGTGAAGACAGTCAAAGTGCTTGCCGCTTGGAATCTTGTCGCATTGCATGTTGTTAGGACATGGTGTTACAATGTATGCTGCTCAGCTAATGTTTACGTTTGTAATATTTATATTATTTGCTAATTAAAAACCACCAAATGTGGATTTTTATAACTCTGAGTCTGCATCTCATTTTGGAGACTGCTGCTGCCCTGCAGAGGTCACATTTCTGGCAGCCTTAAACAGCCTTTAAGAGTGAAATTAAATATGGTGTGTTTCTACAAAGGGAACCCAGAGTGCTAAAATATAATTGGGTAAAATGGCAGTGGGCAGGTTATAGAGACCAAAACAAAGACAGACGTTCTGACACAGAATGCACATTTTCCAAGGACTTTAGCATTGTTTTTCAGATAAATAAGTTCACTTAGCATGTTATTTAGATAGCTGCAGACATATTATGGTATTTTTATGCTTTAGAAGAGACAAAAACTAGCAGAATTCATTTAAATGCAGCATAATCCAGGTTAGAAACCCCAGTGAGTCAATGTGTGTAAAGGTAAAGTAGGAACTAGAAGTAGAACTTTTTAAAAGACATGTTACAGTTTATTATTAAGCCATCTGGAGTCATTTTTAGTCGCATAAATGTTCTTCTGCATCTGAAAAGTGCCAGATCAGAAGAGACAGAGCGCTCATATAGACTATGGAAACAATGAATCGTGATAAGTTTTTAGATGCCAAGAACATAATGAATGTTTATTGTTGAGAAGTATTCAACTAAGTTGCTGGTTTAAAGTTGATGATCACTGTGGTGCATCGGTTAGAATGCATGAGTCTGGTTTGGTAAACTGTAGTTACTTTATTCCACACTGGTGGATAGAGATGTGGTTCTACAGAAAGAAATAACAATAAACAATATGTATTAAATCAAGCTACATCTGTAATACAACATTAAACATAGTGCAGTTGGATCAAATGATTACATACAGGTAGGTAGTTAGTTGTAAATAGGTAATGTGTAAATTACTGTCAACTGGGTTTTTATGATACAAATTGGGTCACATGTTGCATGTAGTATAGACAAAAACAGAAATAATCATACATAGTGACAACGGTAATATAAACAGGTTGAAATTGAACAATATTGTATAGTAACTTATTAACTACAATAAAGACATGTGGATCAAACTAGCGGTAGATAATTATTGCTACGTCATTGCAGAATCACGGATATCACAGAACAACAATATAGTAATGGTAGACAGCATAAATACTCTTTTATCTCAGTAAATATACAGTACATGACCATTTATGTACTCACTGTTTGTTACACGCACAAATCCACCAAACAACGATAATTAGCAACACATAACAGGCCCGTAGCCAGGGGGGGATCGGGTGGTTCGAAACACCCACCCCCCTCACCGACAAAGGTCCAGAATTTGTCCCATACATGAGCTCAATTGTCCTATTTTGACTGCTACACCATCATCATAATAATCCATCAAAAAAGGCTTTAAGACCAAGCTGAATCCTCTGTTGACTATCATATCGGTGTGATTTGAGCTAATCAGTTTTGGCCAATGCAAACAATTATTTTTCATGAGTCCAACATTCAGCTGTGCAAGAAAACATACAGTCTGACGTAAGAGAAGTCATCTTTCGCTGCTGTATTGTTTTTAAATAGAGAAAACATTTTAAATTCAAATCTTGGACCTTATTCTTGAAGCAAAGAATGACAGATAAAAAGCTGTGAAGCACCAAAAGCGGCCCATATTAAAATTAATATGAATATTAATTTGGCTATCGTTGTTATCCATGAATTTTCAAATGAACTTTTTTTACAAGAGAGGCTAGAAAAATCATGAAAGCTCTTTTATTATTATTATGTTAACATTTTTTATTATTCAAATGGCCAAATTCTAACTGAGGAAAGTTGAATGTGCTGGCCAGTTTGTTATCTGCCTAATAAATGACAATAGGCTACAGTTTTTTTTATTTAAAGCTTTGACAGATTCCTTCTTCTAATGATATATGTAATACATTTGTATTTAAATTTTTTTTATTTTTTTTATATTTCTTTATTCAAAATCTTTAGGAAATGTATTTGGTACATCAAAATGTGTGGTTATGATGACCATCCGACAAGCTAATTCAGCTAAAAATAGTGCTTAAAATGTCAGTCCGTATTTAAATCTCATAATTAAATAGAAAATGAGGCGAATAACTTGCAAAAAGGTCCACATTTTGAGAAAAAAACAACCACCCCTTTCACCAGGCTTGCTACAGGCCAGCATAACTTCACCGCCTTTACTTCACTCACACTAGATCGTTCTCTCACGTGCGCACATGCACGTCTTTGGAAGGCGTATATAATTAGCAGTCCGTTAGCGACCTCTACTGGACAGGTTTGTGTAATGCTTTATAACATTTATATTACTATAGCTGTTGTATTAATACAGCAATATAGACTTACCACAACAAATTAATTACTTTACAATCATATGGCTCAAATGATTTAAGTTACTATAGTATTTTTTTTTCATACTGTTGGCATTTATTATAATCATGATCTTGTAAAAGTGTTTAATTTATGTACAAATAAAAATCTCGAAATTCAAATGGAGAGCAGGCAGTGGCGCCCCCAGACAATTTTCTTAGGGGTGGCCAGAAGAGGCCACACCAAATCTTGGGGTGGCACACAAAAAAATAATGAATTCAGTGTAATGTTATATTTTTCTTCTGGTAAATTAAATAATGTAGTTGTAATTCATTCAGTTAATTACTCTTGAAATATTGCAGTTTATTCCTTGAAATAATTCAGCAAGTACATGTGCAAACCAAATAAAAATCAATATTTAGTTTAAAAACACTTTTCATATATAAATATATACATATCTTTTCAGTTATTTTTCACATACTTTTATTGTACAGCACACAGTATATGCCATGTCTAAAATTAATGAAGATTAGTGAATTTATTATTAAAACAAACAAATGAACAAACTGAACAAAAGGCATCACTACACACACTCTCTCTATGCACACCCTAATAATATCGTTTATCCATATTCCTTTTTGAGCCACAATATTATTAATACAGCTTCTTCTATTGATGTACCTTAAGGTAAATATTGAATTGCCATTGCTGCCTATTGAAGGTGTGTGCGTGCTGTTAACGACGATCGGGGAGGGGGAGGGGCAGTGAATCAGCTACGTCAGTGGCACCAATTAATCCACAATAATTTAGTGGCTGCTGTTTATTTATTTATTGAAATATTGTGAATTTACGTAAGTACATTTAAATTAATAATATCAACAGCAAAATTATATTGCGGTGGGCAGAGTTTACACGGGGGTGGCCGTGGCCCCTTGAGATCAGGAAGTAACCCCCCCCCCCCCCCAATGGAATCTGATTCATAACATTTCAAAAGGGAGATATGAATAGAAAATAACCACAAACGTTGGACGTGATCCTTACATTATGAAGGAAAAGCAAGCTTTCTCCTGAAATAACTTATATTGTTCGATATAAGCTCTCTACATGAAGAAATACTATAGTATTTTATAGTTAATGTAGTAATTCCATGGCTGCTGTGATATGTCAACAACTATAGCAATACAGTGAATATCAAATACTCACAGTATACTGACAGCACAGCTTACGTTTAACTTACAATTGCAGAACCTCGACATAGATCAGATCCATGGACCAGTTGAGGAAACGAGTTTGCCCAATTCATTCATGCAATGATTCTTTGTCTTCTTTTCACCGTTATAGGGGGTGCACCGTTCCTGGAAGTACTGCAATACCGGGTCGATGCGTGGAGTGGACGGAGCAAGCCCCTGTTCCATCTCCCTGCTCCAAAAATCAATTTAATATATGGTGCCCGGGTAGGGCACGTATCAGATATTAAACTGATAAGAACAGATACTACACTTGATCTTAGCCAAAAGGCCGAGAAGCGATACCCACAAACTGTCAGGCATAGGGACCGCCTTCTTCGAGACAGTAATCACAAAGACGGTAAGTGTAATATTTAATTACTTAATCTCGAAAGCTTCCAGCACACGATGCTAAGATTTAAATTCATTGTTAACCCATCGATAACAGTACGCAGGTTAAAAAATTTAACCGTTTCTTCAATAACAACTGACTGGACGAGTGAATATTATAATGAGGCACTGCAGTTCTCCAATCAGAAACACGGACACAGTTCTCGGAGTATTACGAAACTAAAACTACCGCCATTACAAAATGAATCAAATTGAGATGAACACGGAACCACTCATGATTAATCAGAGGAGTTTAGATTTCACAGGATTTACGAAAATAGCGTAAAATATTGCCTTTAAATATTTCCCCCCATGCAATTCCTCATTTGTCCACTGGGGGGCAGATGAGTTGCACTGGAAAAAAGACGTCTTGCCACCAGTTCCCCAAACGATATGCTTCGATTGTTATATGTGAATAAAACAATGTTATAACTAAGTATCACATACTTTTTGTCTTTTTACTGATAAGCTTATTTGCACACGCAACGTCTCCTCCCTCAACTGGTTTAACGATGTCTCAACGATGTCTTTTTTAGTTGCCTTCTATTGGTTGTATGGTCTGGAAAATGTATGTCCTAAAACACAATGAAAAAAAAATGGTTCATTGGATCAACTTACAAATTGCATGTCGTGCGGTAACACCTAATAACTGGTTTTGTTTAACTGACAGATGTAAGTTAAGATAACTGGTTATTTAACCAACTGAAAATTTACTTAAAAAAAACTTGAAAGATATCTTAACCCTCCAAAAAAACTTTTTTCACACCTCTAAATCCTTATTATTAATTACATTGTTTTTCTTTAGCCAAGAGAGCTTCTTGTACCACCCCATTATGGACAATATATATGATATTGCAGTAGTAAAACAAGGTATGAAGAGTTCAGATGCAAAAACCTCTAAATGCCATCTGAAATTTTCTCCTAAAATGAGCATTTTTCTCAGCCTCCTATGTTTATGTTCAGTTATTTCACTTTAAAGGCAATGGAAAGAACTTATTCGTCACTATAAAAGTAACACTTCTCAGCCTACACACAAGAGTCGGAGAAAAATGCTAATTTTAGAAGAAAATATCAAGCGGCATTGAGAGGTTTTTGCATCTGAACTCTTCAAATAGATTTGTAAATTGAAATGTTTTTTCAATAATATAATGTCGCAACCATCAATAGAAAGCCTAGTTCAGTTATTGATTCATTTTTTTTTTCAGCTTAGTCTCTTTATTAATCTGGGGTTGCCACAGTGGAATGAACCGGCAACTTATCCAGCATATGTTTTACACAGTGATGGGATGCCCTTCCAGCTGCAACCCATCACTGGGAAACATCCATACGCACTCATTAACACACATACACTACGGACAATTTAGCCTACCCAATTCACCTATAGCACATGTCTTTGGACTTGTGGGGGAAACCGGAGCACCCGGAGGAAACCCACGCAAACACGGGGAGAACATGCAAACTCCACACAGAAACACCAACTGACCCAGCCGAGGCTCGAACCAGCAACCTTCTTGCTGTGAGGGGAACGTGCTACCCACTGCGCCACCATGCAGCCCCTAGTTTAGTTATATATTTTTTTATTATTAGATTTTTACTTTGAAAATGAATTTGACATCTCAATCGCCTCATTGTTTTCACTGAACAAATTCAATAAAAAAAATACAAATCAATTTACATTTTTAATTTAGTCCACACAACAAAAACAACATTCAACATTAATTTATGTAATATTGCATTTCCTTTTAATAGACCTTTAACTAAATGACCCTGTGATGGGGTGGTAACTGATGTGATGAGGTTGTTCACTGTGACAGGGTGGTGTGGACAGTGTGTTTCTTTATGAACTGCTGATTTGAAACTTTTTAAAATAAGTTCAGAGTTATTTAACTAGTGTTGAGATAAAAGTTATTTACGTCCTTGAAGTAGATAAGCATTCTTTGTGTATGTGTGGCGTCACGGTGGCGCAGTGGGTAGCACGATCGCCTCACAGCAAGAAGGTCGCTGGTTCGAGCCTCGGCTGGGTCAGTTGGCATTTCTGTGTGGAGTTTGCATGTTCTCCCCGTGTTCGCGTGGGTTTCCTCCGGGTGCTTCGGTTTCCCCCACAAGTCTAAAGACATGCGGTATAGGTGAATTGGGTAAGCTAAAATTGTGAATGAGTGTGTATGGATGTTTCCCAGTGATGGGTTGCAGCTGAAAGGGCATCTGCTGCGTAAAACATATGCTGGATAAGTTGGCGGTTCATTCCGCTGTGGCGACCCCAGATTAATAAAGGGACTAAGCCGAAAAGAAAATGAATGAATGTGTGTGTCCTTCATCGGAGGAAAAATGAAAGCTGAATTTCACCTCTGATCATCCTCCTGACCACAGAAATATCCTCCTGATATGTCTGACTTCTGTTTGCTTGTGGCCTAAATAATCATTGGAGATTTTGTTCTGAATTGTTCTTCTAAGTTTATCTATGTTTTAACCAATCAGGTTAAGACACCTAAATGTATGACGCAGTTAGTGACGTATGTTAGAGTATAATTGTTGTTTCTTTGAGATTGTAAGCAGAGCGGCCTATGAACTCTGTGCAAGCGTTGAAGCTGGCTTCTGCTGATGAAACTGCAAACAATCTTCAGTAAACTTTCTTTAATTGAATCTCTGTCTTCTTCATCTGACACACCAGTCATTTCTGGATTAAAAACTGTCTGCTTCCCAATAGTTGTTGGTGGAGGATGCAGGCAATTATTCATTGGTGACACTTTTGATCAATCAGCAAAAAGGTAGGAAGAGGTAGGAAGCGGATACTCATTCAGACGTGAATGAAAGACACCAGTGTCTTCAATTCATCAAATTTGTGGTAGATTTGTGAACTCAATTCAAGTTTACTTGTACTTGTACAAAATAACTTTCACAATAATTATTTTTGGGAAACATCCATACACACTCATTCACACACATACACTACAGACAATTTAGCTTACCCAATTCACCTGTACCACATGTCTTTGGACTTGTGGGGGAAACCGAAGCACCCGGAGGAAACCCACGCGGACACGGGGAAAACATGCAAACTCCACACAGAAACGCTGTGAGGGGAACACCAACTGACCCAGCCGAGGCTTGAACCAGCAACCTTCTTGCTGTGAGGGGAACGTGCTACCCACTGCGCCACCGTGCAGCCCCTTGTTTAGTTATATATATTTTTTGTTATTAGATTTTTACTTTGAAAATGAATTTGACATCTCAATCGCCTCATTGTTTTCACTGAACAAATTCAATAAAAAATACAAATCAACTTACATTTTTAATTTAGTCCACACAACAAAAACAACTTGTAACTTTTACACATGGAACATATTATACAATAAAATGTTATTAGGGGGCGACGCGGTGGCGCAGTGGGTAGCACAATCGCCTCACAGCAAGAAGGTCGCTGGTTCGAGCCTCGGCTGGGTCAGTTGGCGTTTCTGTGTGGAGTTTGCATGTTTTCCCCGTGTTCGTGTGGGTTTCCTCCGGGTGCTCCGGTTTCCCCCACAAGTCCAAAGACATGCGGTATAGGTGAATTGGGTAGGCCAAATTGTCCGTAGTATATGTGTGTGAATGGGTGTGTATGGATGTTTCCCAGTGATGGGTTGCGGCTGGAAGGGCATCCGCTGCGTAAAACATATGCTGGATAAGTTGGCGGTTCATTCTGCTGTGGCGACCCCAGATTAATAAAGGGACTAAGCCGAAAAGAAAATGAATGAATGAATGAAAATGTTATTAGCAGTGTAATGATTATCTCGTTCACTTAAATTTATAGCCACCACTGTCTGATGTGTCTACTCCCGCCAGGTCTATGTCACCTCCATCGCATTAATATGTTGTAAATATTGAATTGTGCTGTTTTATGTTTGTTGAAGAATTGTTGGTCACGTGTTCTTTCCCCGCCAGTGTTTTTAAAAAAAGTTTCCAGCCACTGTCCGCATTTTTTTCATCTAAATTTGATGGCCCTCCAAAAATGTTATGATAGTAATATATGAACATAGTATGAATCATAATACAGAACCAAGGCTCTGCTTTAAACAACAACATATTATTCTATGTTCATGTGTTCATGTTTTATCCACAACTTGAATGCAAGTACGATTCATCAAAAATATAGAGAACATGCATTTCTTTAAAGTAGTGCATTTTCAAGATATATACTATATAACACAGACAAGTATGTGTGTCTCCTCAATAGTGGGAAAAGAGTAAAAATATAATCCATCTGGTTTTTGAAATGTTAAACATCTTGATTGCAGTTCATTGTATGATGCTGCAGAGATGGCAAAATAAAATGAATGTTCTGATAGAAAATGAGAAAAGTTTGGCTGTCAAAGCATAGCTCAGATGTAAGAAACATTTTTTAAGATACAAAAATGTATACTCATTTGTCTGAATACCATTTTTTTTAACTACTGCACAGTTTTCCCCCTCTTCTCAAGAATAGTGCTATGTTGTTGTTGTTTTGTTTTGCAGGTGAAATCTTCAAGTCTCTCAGGTTCCAGTACAGGATTGGGACCAGCACCATCTCCCAAATAGTTGTGCAGACCTGTGCTGCCCTGTACCATGTTATGAAGAAAGACTACCTCTGGGAAGACAAGTTTCTTTATGAGGTCAACTCGCATCTCCCAGTGGGATACTCGACACAAAATGGAGGGCAAAGTTCTTTCATTGCTTGATTTTGAAAGGATTCCTCCTTGCTTTACAAAACTAATTGCTCTTAGTGGTAATGTCTTCTGTTCATTAGCTTTAACCCTCTGTAAATTTGTCAATTTAGCAATCTTGACAAGGACCTTATCATGTCTCCATCTATAGCGCCCTTCTCCTAGAGCCTTGAGACATCCTGTCAGAATGTGGTTCAGGGAGCACACATATGCTCCATGCTGATGGCAGGATGGATCTTCATCTTTGCCCCAAATCTTAAGGTTATTTAGGGTTGGCAATAGGTCAGCTACTGCACGCGCCCAGCAATGTCCTGGGGGCTGTTCCATAAACCAAGCTTAGAGAAAAAGCCAGGCTTATTTTGGTAAGTCAGGTTTATTAATGCTGGATTCTGTTACATAAATCAAATTTACGATAGTTCAAACTCAGTTACTCTGGCAACTTATGCTGGGAAACTAGCCTGGTCCGGGGCAAGTAAATTCTCAGGCTAAGTATTAAGTTCATGCTTAATCAAAGTAATGTTAACATTTCCTGTCATAATTTGATGCCATTTTAATTCACTTAACCTCTTAATAATGATTAAAACTTTATAGTCACTTACTAGTAAATATATATACACCAAACATCTTTAAGAATAGAATGATATATACATTTAAATTCAAACAAATTATTCCAAACAAAACAAATACAAACAACATTTCAACTAATTTTTATATTTTTTGATGTTTCTGTAGATTTTTTTTCCTCTTTATTGAAATTGTTTTAAACATTTTCCCCCAACATATTAATTTGGGTGTACTAAGTTTGGGACTGATCTTCAGTTAATTTTTTTGTTAGATTAATTCCAAATTTTGCTTTGGTACTTAATAATCTAATGTATATGCACAAACATATTATTGTAAAGCATCCTGTAGAAAATATTAATTTTAAAAAGAGAGATCTGTGAGGGGTGTACGTACATACATATATATATATATATATATATATGACTTTAAAGCATCAAACCCTGAGTGGAATAATCGGGAGATGAATCCAGGCCGAGCAGTAGCCTCACTTTAATATAAAGACATTTTCCCATGGGGCATGGGAAACACAAGTGTCAAAGGGAAAGCAGCAATTTGCAGCGGTTTCAGGAGCAAATTAAAAATCCCGCCGCTTGTGCGTGCACGCCACTGTTGCCATTATTTTAAACCTAATGTGCTTACGATAAGCACATTTTGTATGTTACAGTTAGTCTGCAATGCATTAAAACTTTTTCTTGCAAGCAACAATTGGCACTAAACGTGTATTCTCTCTCTTGCACACACGCAAGCACAATTTCAATGTATTGTGACAAATTTAATTTAAAGTTAATAGGCCTAAATAATGGCCTATATTTTAAAATGTATTGCTTCATATGCAGCCTATTGAGATGATCTGCAATTTCCTGTCAGCCTTCTCTTTTGCAAGCCGTAGTTTTTGATTATTATGTTTTAATTATTATATGTTTGAACTCTTAAAACAAAAGCTGTGAACATAGCTGTGTCTTATTTCAAAGATCTTTCAGTTCTCGTAGTTGCCATGGTTTAGTTCGGCTTATTGAAGTCAGGTTTTTGACTTTAATCCCTTTTTTTCTAAACGACTTTCATGAAACAGCCCTTTGGGGTATTCACTAAGCTTCCGCTTCCTTTACTGCCTCTTGTGGCTTTTCCATGTCTTGCCATATTAGATTGTCTTGTAAGTAACACCCAGCCATTTTTGCAAAAACTTACTACACAACATTGCTTCTACGTGGGTGAAGGGAAATTAATATAACAGGAATGGCCATTGTAGTCTAGGAATGAACTTTTCTTGGATGCTGCTTTTGTAATAATCATAATTACAATCACCTGTTGACATCACCTGTTTCAAATCACATTACTATTTAACCAATTTGACTGATTACTAGCCCTAAATTGCTCCTATCCCAACTTTTTTTAAAAAATGTGTTGCAAGAACCAAAATTTGAATACGTGTTTATTTTGGAAAAAAACAACAACAACAATAAAAATCATGAGGAACACATTAAATAATGTTTGTTGTATTGTCTGCAATGAAATACAAATCAAAGTAAATTTAGAAATCACTATTATTGCGTTTTCCATACTGTCCATAAATAGAAATCTTTTCCAACAAAATACGCTACTGTTCAGAAGTTTGGGGTCAGTAAATAAATTTTTTTCTTTTTTAAAAGAAATTAATACTTTTATTCACCAAGGAAATGTTGAATTAATGAAAAGTGATGGCGAAGATTTACATTGTTACAAAACATTTATATTTTAAATAAATGCTGTTCTTTTTAACTTGTTAGTTATCAATGCATTCTGAAAAAATGTCATGTCATGTGACACTTAAGACTATCAGATGATGAAAATTCAGCTTTGCGTTACAGGAATAAATTGTATTCTAAACTGTATTAAAATATGATTATAATATAATCATAAAATTTAATAGGAGAAAGTGAGATGCCACTAAAACAAAGAAAAAAAAACATGTCTTCTCAAAAGCAACCACCAAGTCTCCCCAAGCCTCCAGGTTGTAAGTAACAGATTAACAGATTAAGTAAGTAACACCCAGTGTGTCAGTTGTGGGTGTCAATTATTGAACATACAAAAAAGTGCAGTGCTGGCTGGTATGAACACGCAGGAAGTTTTCCCACTTACAAAGAATGGAGAGATCTGTAACTCATCGTAGGTACACCTCAACTGTTAGAGACAGAATATAAAAAAAGTCCAGAAAATCACAATGTATTATTTTGAAATAGTTTTCATTTTATAGCATGAAATAAGTATTTGATACAATAGAAGAATATAACTTAATATTTGGAACAGAAATCTTTGTTTACAATTACAGAGGTCAGACATTTCCTGTAGTTTTTGACCAGGTTTGTATACACTGCAGCAGGGATTTTGGCCCACTCCTCCTTCAGGTTTGTGGCTGTCACTAGGGTGCAGTAAATGCAGGTAATTTTATGTTTGCACTTATTTAATTACAGTATATTATTATTGACATTATGCCATACCAGTGCTTGTGGCAACACCTTCATGCCAATATGTATATTTAATTATTTTTGAATACCACATATTAGGGTTGGGCCAATAGATGATGCCATCGTCCATCGCCGATGGCTGATACACATCACTACATTGAGTCAGCATCGTGATTCCCCCTTCCCCCCACAATTCACCTTATCCCAGTACCGTGTTTGGAAAGAATGACGTGTTCTACACAACCTCCAAAGAGATAGAAAAATATATATTTCAATACTGTAAATAAATTGCGGATATCAGAAAGCCACTAATATGTGTCATTGAAACTGCTTTTGTATGCACAGGCACTTTTAGCTTTCACTTTGGATATTTACAATCCCACATGCTCCGTATACTACAGTGGCAGTACTTACCACATCTTTTACAAGATTAACATTAGATGCTTGTTAGTGGTGCTCAGGATCTGCAAATCATTCAGCATCGTCCTCAGTCTTCTCGTCCTCAGGCTAACACCAGCAAGCAGCTAACATGTTCTTTTAGTGGCTTGTGTTATTTAATTAGAACAACCCAACCTCCTACTCTAGTGCCGATGTCATCCTCCACGATGTTTGACGGTAGACATTGTCCAATGCCAGTTTGGTAGACAGCGCCCAACCCTACCACACATATGTTGGAATACCACCAAGCAAATAATTAAAAGTCAAAATACAAATTTTTTCAGATTTTCAGCAACTCATAGAGCAATCTGAGCAACAGGTGCTGGTTGCAATAGAAAGAAAGCAGACAGACATAGGAAATTCTATTGAGCGCCTAGTTCAGACTATTCAACAGAATCGTCCTAGTGTGGCATCCTTCACAATACCACCACAGGAGACTATCGAGGGACCCTGTAAAACAGTACAAGAGCTGCAGGCCTTAATTTTAAAACTGGAGGGCATAGTGGAAAATAAAAGGATGGTATGTTAAAGAGCCATTATCACCTCCAAGTTGTTCCAAACCTGTAAAAGATTAGTTTGTCTTCTGAACACAACCTAGCAAGGAGATCGGTAAAATAATCCATGTGACATCGAGGTTCAACTGTAATACTTTTTGTACCCAAAGAAAACGAAAATCATGACTTTGTTTAATAATTCCTGTTCTCTGCATTTGAATTGCAACACTAACACTTGCTTTTTAATATTTATCTTCATATGTTGTATAGATCCAATTATTGAGCTTGTTGGGAGGCAGCAGCATTGGGGACGCTGTGAGAAGAATCCTCCGGAAAGTAGCTAGCAGGTACCAAAATGAGGTCTGGTCAAATTACAGCCAGAAACCCCGAAAAGGAAAGCTGCTTTTCACGGGCACATGCCTCCACCATATTGTTTTAAGTAAGCTTTTCAAAGCCTCTGACTTCCTCTTACTTATTCATGCAACTGTATTAAAGAACAAATGATAAACCATGTCTGCTAGGGGTGTATCGATAGACGTATTTGTAATGAACTGTTCGGTATTAGGCTGTTTCTAACCAAAAGATTTGTTAGACTAACTCTATCACATTTAGAAAATAAAAGAGCTTGAAGTGTGTGAAATATAATGTGCCACTGTGCTCAACAAGACATCCCAAATGACGTAACAGGCACTTCAGATATTTACAAGGCCACTGAGCTACAGTATTTCAAGATCAATTAGTGCAAGTGTCCATCAGTTGTTACAGCTCAAATTAGCATTTTAGTCTGGGACTTGGCTTAATCTGTGTCTCTGAAACCTGATAATACATTTTAATGTAATCTTTATTTGAGTCAAGTATATATATATATTGTGATGGGTCACCCAAAGGATACTCAGCGTCATCCTGGGAGGTGAATTCACCTCACCTGCAGCAATCACGCTGATCGTCAAAAGTTGAGAGCAATCCTTCCGCTCTATAAAACAGCAGCATGTGCGACAAAGGGTGAGATGCTTCTCTGTTAACAGCCAGATTATTGTTCTCTCTCTTTCGTCATTGTTTTCATTGTTAGAGTGTTTTTTCAGTTTATTTGGTGTAGCTTTTTTTCTAAACAGTTGTTCATTTTGGGGTATATTCAGAAAAAGAGAGAACAATGTCAATTGTTCAATTTTATTTTGGTAAGAGCAAAGATGGCTGTATATATGAGTAGACAAAACAAGATAGAAGGTTCCTCAGATGTTGATGCCGTTTGTATTTTTATAAAAATGTTTAAAGCTCATTTAAAAATAGATTTTAACTATTACAGTTTAGTGAGTGATCTTGAAAATATATGGTGCTATAAAAATGTGTTTTGTTCTGTTGTAGAAAATAATAAAATTAACAATTTGTTGTTTTAGGATGGGATTTCTTTTTTTTTTGTAGTTTGATATGTAATTGCATAATTGTAATAAAGTATTTGTAAACTCTCTCTCTCTCTGTGCACGCAGGGTAAGGTGGGAAAGGTGGAGGCGTTGACATAATATGAAGTAATATTTTTAGTGTCACTCAGCAATCTGACTTCAAATATAATTCATTTAAAGTAATAGCGTTGTATATTTCAATGTGCAATATAAACAATAAATTTCAATCAAAATTTATATTGGTAACTGAATATAGGCCTCCAGTGCACCATACCGATGAAAGAATTTGCTGATTTCTTATCCGAAATAGTTCTGGCCACAGAAAGTTTTAATTGTTGGTGATTTTAATATTCATATAGATAATGAAAAAGATGCTTTAAGTCTGGCCTTCTTAGAAATACAAGCCTCTGTTGGAGTGAAACAGCAGGTCTCAGGGCCTACTTATCGGCAAAATAATACCTTAGAGCAATGGTCTCAAACTCAATTTCCGGAGGGCCACAGCTCTGCCAGTTTAGCTTCAACCACCTCCAACTCACACCTGCTTTAATAGTCTCTACTAGTCGTGAACACCTTGACTAGTTGGATCAGCTGTGTTTGATTAGAGTTGGAGCAAAACTGTGCAGAGCTGCGGCCCTCCAGGAATCGAGTTTGAGACCTATACCTTAGACCTAATATTATCACATGGTATCGATATTAATAATGTTGAAGCTGTGCAGCAGAGTGATGATATTTCAGATCACTATTTAATCTCTTGTTTTTTGTGCATTGATAGGTCTACAAAATCAGCTTCTATTTATAAATATGGTAGAACAATCACCTCCAGCACTAAAGATGACTTTGTCAGTAACCTACCTGATCTTTCTAATATCCTTAGTATTCCAGGCAGAAACTATTGATTCTGTCCTTTTTTAGCACTTTAGACATAGTTGCTCCGTTACACATAAAAAAAGATTAAGGAAAAAAATCTGACACCATGGCACAATGAGCACACACGTGCCTTAAAGAAAGCAACCCTGAAAATGGAATGTAGATGGAAGAAATCAAAACTAGAGGTTTTTCATCTGGCCTGGAAAGAAAGTATACTTAACTTTAGAAAAGCTTTTAAGTCTGCCAGATCTGCTTATTTTTCAACTTTAATAGAAGAAAATAAACACAATCCTAGGGTCCTGACATGCATTTCCCAACACAGCAGTAATGACTTTATGAATTTCTTCACATGCAAGATTGATGATATTAGAGATAAAATAAGCACCATCAATCTGCCTCCTACAGCATCGTCCCAATTAGAACACTGTAGACCGTTAATGGATAAACTTTTTCAGCAGTAGGTGAGGAAGAACTGTCTAAACTGATAAATTCCTCCAAATCATCAACGTCTATGTTAGATCCTATACCGACCAAATTATTAAAACAATTGTTTTCAGAAGTTTCTTAACCTGTTCTTAATGTTTTCAATTCATCCCTACTTTTAGGACATCTGCCTAAAACTTTTAAACTAGCTGTCATTAAGCCTCTTATTAAAAAACACAGCTTGATCCCAAAGAATTAGTAAATTATAGACCCATTTCAAACCTGCCTTTTCTATCAAAGATACTAGAAAAAGTCATATCTGCTCAACTATGTTCCTTCCTACAGAGAAACAATATTTGTGAAAAAATTCCAATCTGGATTTAGAGCATTTCATAACACTGAAACAGCACTCCTAAGAGTTACAAATGACCTTCTCCTGTCGTCCGATTGTGGTTGCATTTCTCTCTTAGTGTTATTGGACCTCAGTGCTGCATTTGATACAATCGATCATAGTATTCTCCTTGATAGGCTTGAAAATGATGTTGGTATTACAGGAAGGGCATTGGCCTGGTTCAGGTCTTATCTATCTGAACGTTATCAATTTGTTTCAGTTAATGAAGAAGCATCATACCGATTAAAAGTACACTGTGGGGTACCACAAGGCTCAGTTCTTGGTCCCTTACTTTTTACACTATGTATTTTTTTTTTTTTATAGCAACCTTTCGTTTGAAGGCCAGATTTCAAGCATCTGTGGAAACGGCATTTTTTTTATCTTAAAAATGTTGCCAAACTTCGACATATGCTATCAATGTCTGAGCAGGAAAAGCTATTCATGACATGGCTTTCATGACCTCTCTGTTAGACTATTGTAATGCGTTACTAGGCGGTTGCCCTGTAGGCCTAATTAACAAACTTCAGCTGGTTCAAAATGCAGCTGCTAGAA
The DNA here is from genome assembly GCA_903798115.1 of Danio jaintianensis. Taxonomy (NCBI): domain Eukaryota; kingdom Metazoa; phylum Chordata; class Actinopteri; order Cypriniformes; family Danionidae; genus Danio; species Danio jaintianensis. The sequence goes on along the minus strand of CAIGQV010019158.1, from coordinate 786,933 downwards.
TGATTTCTAGAACAAAGAAATATGATCATATTACTTCAGTTCTTTCATCATTGCATTGGCTCCCTATTGTAAGATACAGGCCGTAGCTGAAGAACGGGATTACCCTTAAATACCATTTTTCTAACTGGTGTGACTTTTATGAGTTCCGGCTCCAGAAAGTCTGGAGCCAAAGATCGCTGTGCTTGACACCTTGTTTACCCAGGATGCTTAATCGACGCTGGGGATCCATTGCTGGTGTTAATCTATGTTGCAGATGGCGAAAGGGGGGGAAACAGAGTAAATTCCCTTCTCCCACCTTTCGCAACCCAATCACATTCCAAAACCCCCTCCAGATTTAAAGAAAGAACTATTAGAACTCAAAACTCACTCCAAATGGTATATCATGTTTGTTTGCAGCCTATATGCTCTGCCCTATAGCAAAAGTAGTTAAACTATTATATGAATGTACCAATCCCCTTTTTTGTGTCATATAGTATAGAAATGCGTAGATGCTGTTTATTGTGTGTTTAGAGTGTCGTGTTTAGTACCATTACGTTTCTCCTGCTATTTTACAACACATGATGCAGAGTGTATGATAAAAACTTATACAGCTTGCATTCTTTAATGCTCTGAGTTAAAGTTCGTTCGTATCTTCAGGGTGGATCCTCATTATGCATATGAATTACCCGAGACAAAGAAAATCTCCCGCTCAAACTTTGCCATGAAACCATTGGTCAGTCAGTAGAGAATGGGTGTGACTTGACCAATAGTTAAAACGCATCTACTCCCCAACATCTTGGCAGAAAGGTCTCGGAACAACATCTCCGCAGAAGTGACTCTGACACTAAAGGTGCAGACCGCGTTTCTGTACCCACGTGACTCGCCTGAGTCCACGTTTCTTATTTTCCTGCAAATTAAACTCAGTTTAAAGTTTGCATCTCGCGTATCCTCCGATCTGCGTTGCAAACTCCACGCCAACGAAAGGACTTCTTAAAAGACTTCATCTTCCAAGCATCAGAGAAACTCGCACAACAAGAGAGAGAAAGACCCACTAAAGTCAGGTATTTAGTCATGCGTTATGCTGTGCCCCTTTATCAAAAAGGTGTTTTCATAGTCTTGGTGGTTCTTAATAGTTGTGTGGAACTGAATTAGATTTGCCATTCTTTTACCTAAATTCTTTATTTCCTCGCTTTCATTCTTTTCTGTTTTTGTTGTTATGTTTTGTACGTTTGTTTGTTTGTTATATGTTAGACTAGTCAATAAATTACGCTATATAACCACATTGGATTGTCTTTGTTTTGCCTCACAGAAAAGGTCACTTTAATGATAGACCCTTGCTACAGCTTATTAAAGTTTGATAAAACTTCTAAACTATTTATCTACTTCACAAGAAGTAGTTATAATTCCCATTCTAAATAAATGAATAATTACAGAGTCCGCTCAGACGAGCGGGCGAAGTCATTGTTATATTTATTACAATTTTTTAATTAACTATAAGTTAATTCTGAATATTCATAATTAATAATAACTTGTTATAATATTCATAAACTGAGCTAATTTCGCTACACTATTAAATATTGTATAAATTAAAAAAAATTATTGACTACCTACAAAGCCTTGAACAGCTTAGCTTCCCTATTATTTTTTAGTATTTGAGGGAGCTACTGGTGTGTTACAGTCCCTCACATCCACTACGCTTAATCAATTCTGGACAATTGATTATTCCCAGAATATCAAAATCAACTGTAGGCGGTAGATCTTTTTCATATCTGGCACCTAAACTCTGGAACAGCCTTCCTAGCACAGTTCGGGAGGCAGACACACTATGTCAGTTTAAAACTAGATTAAAGACACATCTCTTTGCATTAGCATACACATAAAACACAAATGCTATTGAAATCCAAATCCTCCGTTAGGCTGCATTAATTAGGGCAACTGGAGCCGGGAACACTTCCCAAAAGACATTATAATTTGAACGGCATCTACGCTTATGTTAGTCTGTTTTTCATTATCCCGAGGTCTCCATAATGCTAGACCAGGCCATATCCTGAGCAAATGCTGTGGCAGTCATGAAGCAGTGGAGAGCATGAGACTGATTCCTGAAAGACCCTAGTGACAGACGAGTCTCCGCATTGATCCCGTGGGCCAGCCTGCACACCCGCCAGTGACCTACTCACACCCGCAACTTCTCCACGATGGACGTCCAGCATTCTCCAGCCTCCGGCGCCTAAACTGCAGCTCTGCACAGGAAGTTTTGCCAGAGGAGAAATGGTCGTGCCCAACTGAGCCTGGTTTCTCTCGATGTTTTTTCCTTCACTTTTGTCATTAAACCACACTGAAATTAACTAAACTGAACTTCAACTCTGAAAACTGGACTGACACAGTTTAAATTTACTAGAACTTCTATGTTAAGCTGCTTTGACACAATCTACATTGTAAAAGCGCTATAGATGTATTGATGAATTGAATTTAAATAAAGATGAATTACATGAGCATGTGCGAGAATTGTGGAGTTGTTTGGTGTGAGTGAGAGCAACCCTTAGTAAGTTTTTTTCATTTTTTTTATTTCTATTACTTAATTTAGTAAAAACATAGTGAGCAAAAGTGCTAGCTGACTTTAGTGCTCCCAAAAATAGAGACGAATTTAGAATTTTCGAGGATGACTGTTAAGCATGGCTACAAGTGTATGCCAGATGCCTCCGTTTCGGTGGAGGATTGTTTAGTAGCCGTGAGTTCATTGATCAGAGGTGCAAACATAGGTCTGCATCCTGCCTGAATAAGGCGATAGTGCTGTTTCTTAGTGAAACTCAGATGGTAGCCACTTTAATAGAGAGTGGTCTAACAATCAACGACACATTTGTGCCAGTTCTTCCCTTGTCAAGTCCAATGAAAAAACTTGTTCTTTCAATAATGCTGCTGTTTGTAAGAAGCGAAAAAAATAGATTTCTGCTACGGCAAATTGATGAGCCCTGTTAAGATGATTCCACTCGGTTGTAAGAGTGTTGAGCTCAAACACGTAATGTCTTTCAGACACCACGCGATTATGATTTTGAATTCACAGAATGAACCACTGAACCCGTCTGTCAAACTCCGTATTGATGGTAAAGACTACATAATCTTTATTAGCTCAGAGACAATGAAATGTTTTGTGTCGGGAGTTTGGTCATGGTCACCAGTCATGTCCTAATAGAAATGGTGTTAACATATTACGGACGATGCTAATGAGGAGAATAGTTAGACCAATAACGTTGGCGTTTCACATACGGCTGATGTACTATCAGAGGTGTCAGTCGCTGAAAGCGCTAACGTTGCTTCATGTGTGGATTCAGAAATTGTATTAGAGGTGTCTGTTGAAGTTGCTAAGGTGAGTGTAGCAACTTAATGTTGAGGGAACATGGGTCTTCAGTCAGTGTTGGGTTTAAGTCAGGGTGCAAATAGACCATGATAACCAGGATACGCATAGTGGGATAAAGCTGGTACAACTTACTAAAACAAATACTGAGGAGAACAGTATTAGCATGAGTTCAGAAGGTTCTCAGGAATTTAGTGCATATTTACAAACTGAAGAGTCTGACAATGATTATTATATTGAGGGCATCTTGGATGAGAATAATGATTTACGTGTACAGACACACCTCACTATTCATGGTAGTAGGCAGCAAACTTTATTCACTTAAATTAATGACTTTCTGGATTGTACTAAAGGACTCTGTAAGCCTAAGATTGAGACCTTTTTTCCTGATTTGAATCTGTTTTTAACATCCTGCACAATAGCAATGAGAAAAGCTTCTTTAGGGGAGCTTGTTAAGCTAAAAAGATATTGTCTCTGACAGATTTTGAGCAATATGAGAAGTTCCTTGCACGGTAAAAAAAAGTCAGATTAGCATTTTTGATTCTTTGTTAATTTTCTTTTCATTTAGCATCATGATACCTCTGCATTGGCTCTTTAAATATAAATGGGTGTCGTGATGCTTTGAAAAGAGCATCTTTATTTATTATATTATGAAAAATGGTAGTGTAGTGTTTTTACAAGAAACTCACACAGATGTTATTAATCAAGTACAGTGCCATACAGAATGGAATGGAAAAGCTATTTTAAGTCATGGATCTTCTAATAGTGCAGGAGTGGCTATTCTTTGTCTACCAGGTAGAATGCTAAGAGTAGATGTTACATTATATGGGGTTAATTTTTCTTTTTTTAACATATATGCCCCAAATATTGGGAAAGAACATATGATCTTCTTTGAAAAGCTTCACACAGCATTAAGCAGTGTTCCACATGGCAGGTGTAACCAATGGGAGTCGTGGTGACAACGTAATCCAACATGCAGTTTTATTTAAGAATCGTCAGGCAGGCAATGGTCAAACAGAAAGAAACGGTATCATGAGAAGGTAATCCAGAAACGTAGTCGAGGTCACAGGCAAAGAGGTCGATACAGGTGGCAAAACAACATAAATGAGTTAACAAGGCAAGGCTCAAACACAAAAAGACTAGACAAGGATACGCTTTGTAATGTTATAGGTAAACAACAAGACTTAGCCGTGTGTGAGAATGAGAGCAGTATAAATAGTCCTGTTCATTAGTACCTACAAGCTTCAGCTATGTGTGTGCAATCATTTGTGATCTGGAACTGGTTTGTGTATGTGAGGTGCCTGATGGAATATCTAGTGCAGTTCAATGGCAGAATTGTAGTTTTGGTGATAGTAAATGTCCTCCAGCGATGTATAAGGGCTAGATCGCTAGGTATTGTGACAGCAGGATTATTGTATTGGCTGGAGATTTTAATTGCAGTCTTGACCAAAATTTAGATTAGAGAGGTTTTTCTGACTGTGAAACAATATACATGGATGAAAGCAAACTCTAATATGGTTTCTGCAGCAAGGCTTGACAGAATTTATGTACAGAGAAGTGTTAGTGATAATATTTTGAATAGTAGTATTACTTCCACACCTTTGTCAGACCACCATTATATATATATTTTTCCCTTCACTTCGTCAATTGGTGACGTTTTTTTTTTTTCCCTCACCACTGGCTTGCTCGGATCGGGACTTGTGGAACTGTGCTTCGGTGGATTTGCTCTGCGGTGTTTGAACTTTCAGCAGTGAAATTTAGACCACACTAAACTAAACTACACTGAACTTCAACTCTGAAATCTGGACTTTACTAGAACTATGTTAAGCTGCTTTGACACAATCTACATTGTGAAAAGCGCTATATAAATAAACTTGACTTGACTTGATATATCTGTCAATATCACTACTGCACAGAGTACTTTTAAATGCCCTTATTGGCGGTTCAATAATAAACTTTTACAAGATCACAACTTTGTGCACTGGTGGATTTGGTGGACTGGTGTGCTTTTTTTTTTATTTTTATAAAAGCCCCCTTCCAAAACAGTCAGGCGATTTACAGTGGAGTATATTGCATTGTGTGTTAGCAACAAATGGCTTTGTCTCCAAACTTAATCCAAATATTTCACCTTCTTGTTATTTCTGTAATTGTTTTTCATGTTTTTGTTGAATGTTCATGGTTGGTGCCACTTTTCACAATGCTTGAAAGAATCGTTGGAGGATTGGGCTTTAGCTTTAATAAAACGCTTTTATTTATGGCTGTAAATATTCCAAGGAAAATAAGGAACGATGTACCTTTTTTAATTTTATGGTTGGTCAAGCAAAATTAGCCATTTGGAAGACCTGCAGATTTGCTCTTGAAGAGAGAATTGTAAATGTTCTCAATTTGTTCACAGCACTAGTTAAATCAAGAATAAGGGTGGAATATACATTTCTTAAAATGACAGGAAACATGGATGGATTTTTGTGTAAATGGTGTGTGAACAGTAATGGTTATTCCCTCGTATCTTGTGAAAATGACTCATTATTTGATGATTAATCGTGACTGTTTTATTTTAATCTTGTAATTGTGTAACTCACACACACACACACACAGAAACGACGAACTAAAGAGGTTGAAAGAGGCGATCGGCATATCACCCAGCCACCTCTGGTTCGACTGCACCCTGAAGGACACTGACACTATTATCTTCCCTACGACATGTTTTATCACTTTTCACTATCAATAAATTCCCTCCGGAGCTTGTCCACATGCAATTTGTGTCTGCATCTTCACTCCTTCCTGCTATACTACTCACCGGCCACTTCTATAATCTCTCATTCCACCACATCCCAAAGGTGCTCTATTGGACTGATATCTGGTGACTGTGTATTTGAGTACAGTGAACTCATTGTCATGTTCAAGAAACCAGTCTGAGATGATTCGCGCTTTATGACATGGCGCGTTATCCTGCTGGAAGTAGCCATCAGTAGATGGTACAGTGTGGTCATAAAGGGCTGGACATGGTCAGCAACAATACTCAGATAGGCTGTGGCGTTGACACAATGCTCAATAGGTACTAATGGGCCCAAAGTGTGCCAAGAAAATATCCCCCACACCATTACACCACCACCACCAGCCTGAACCGTTAATACAAGGCAGGATGGATCCATGCTTTCATGTTGTTGATGCCAAATTCTGACCCTACCCTCCGAATGTCACAGCAGAAATCGAGACTCATCAGACCAGAGCCATTAATATTATACACAAATAGACTTTACACATAGCCAGAAACTTGATTTACTATCCTAAAATTTTCAAATGTAAGCATTTCCAACCCAGTTAATGACAATGCCTTTCTTAGTACAGATGTGAAACCAACTAAAAACAGTTTTTAAAATGTTAATTAGATAATTTTTTGTGTCATCCTACTCTCAAACTTTACAGCTTTTCCTTATCCTCATCGACCAGAAACACGTCGCCCTCACGCTGATCACCTCCTGTCACCTGATCCTTACAAGACACTGAACAATAACTCATAGTTAGTAATGTTTATTGTTCAAGTTGTATATTAAAAAAGGACAAAAAATGCAAACAATGTACACAAAAATGTAACTAGATAAATAAATAATACAAATTGTACAAAAACAGGTATTAACTGTGACAAACGAACAGCGTTAGCATATAATTCATTTATAGCATGAGAATACTGACCCTCAAAAAATTATTGATGTAACTCGAAATATATAATTTGAAGCCTTTCTCTTTTTTGCTATTTGTTGTGACAGCTGTCTTTCTCACGATTTGATTGACATTGTTCACGGTAATCCGGGGAATCTCCTGTAAACAGCAAGTGTAAAATACCATTGTCTCCTGCGCCATCCTTGTACAGTTATCGCCAATAGGGAAAACAGATTCCAGTGCACCGGATGTATCCCTGCAGAAGCGATAGTGCATAGGGTCCATTATTTGAGATGTGGTGTTTTTTTGTATGTGTATTGGCACTCTTTAGTGTTTTTGACAGTAACGAAGACACCTTGTTGTACATCAACACTGTAAACCAGATCTGATGTAGCATGAAACTCTTTTTGATGTCTTTGAAGACTCCCTGCAGTAGTAAAAGAGAATGAACAATAGGAACACAGAAATCTCTGTTCCCCACCAGGAGCTCTTTCAGCATTTCTCTGAAGGAATTCTCTGGCTTGCCTTAAAAACAATTTAAAGAGAGTTTTAGAATTTATATACGAGTTTGATTCATTTGTGACATACTTTTTATGCAAGCAGGTTTGGTACACATATTAGACCCTCTTGTCAAATACAAATGCCATTTCAGTGACAATTCAATTTGAATATACTACAAATATCAATAAATCAAAATACAAATACGTACTTGTCTTTTGAAAGGTCTTTAAAAGGTGTTACAACCTGCAAAAACAGAACAAAAGTAATTTTAATAGGTTACAACTAAGCTACAGCTTTCATGACTAATAATCATGAATTATTCTGTTGTTTCTGCAGATGTTCTTCAAATGCAGTTCGCCTTTGTACAATCCTGTCACATTTAAAACAATGCCAATGACTTCTTTTTAACTGACCACTTCTTTCACAAATGCATGGTAGTGTAAAAAGAAATGTTTAGAAACACAAAAGGTCAATAATTTGTAATACAACTAATACTTGAATTAATTAAGTTGTAAAGCCAAGACATGCTCACCAAAATCACCATCTTTAAAGTGCACTGCATATTTAAAATGCTTTTTTGTAGGCGCTTTTCTGAACCAATCACAGCCTGTTTACATAGCTTGCAGTTTTTCCTTCATCATCCTTAATCAGGCTTATGAGGTCCTTGAACATTTGAGGACCTCTGGGGAAGCAAAAATACAACACTTGATTTACAGTAATGTAAAATGTGATGTGAAATATGGGTACGGTGAAGAACAGTTCAATAGGTGATGAACAGGGTAATGCTGGTGAGTCCTGGAAGGAGCAGACGGATGAAAGGGGTAATGCTGGACAGTCCTGGATGGAGAAGGTGCTCGCTGCAGAGACACTTGGGTGGAGCTCACCTCCAATGATGGGGAGCTTGAGCTCCAGCTCCTCCTCCTATACGCTGTTTGAATGCGTACACCTACCTCGCCCCTAACCCCAACCCCAAGTCACATCACTTGTACAAGAAGTGCAGCAAGGAGGAGCTGGAGCTCAAGCTCCCCCTTGCTCGAGCTCCAGCTCTGCCCATGTGGCTCTACAGTGAGTACCACTTGCCTGGATGGGGCAGTCAGAAGCCATAGAATGCTGGGAGGCTAGGAGACCGAGCAGAGGTGGTCAGGCCAGGCAGGACGAGAGACAAGCACAAAAACACAAAGACAGACAGGGGGAACTAATCTAAGAAACAGAACAATAAACTAAAATAACAAAACAGAGGAAATGCTAAAACTGTAGAAAATAAAAAGCAAAAAGAAAATAAGTTAGACTTAACTTACTGAAATAAAAGCAATGAGAAAATAAAACCAATAAAGAAACTAATCACTTAAGCTGCAATATTAAATAAACAAGATAAACAATATAAATACTTAAACAAGAAAAGGATAAATTAGATTAGCAGGACACTAAAGGCTCAGGAACACACACACACACACATACATACAAAGATGACACAAAATACAGTACAGACTCACGATCAGACAGCACAGATTCAAAAAGAAGCAACAAGCACCAACGAGCAACATATAACAATTAACAGGCAAAGACATGAGTGAAGACATATAAAGAGAGGAAAGAACATGAGGACCAGGTGGAGGCACTGAGACTAATGAGTAGCTGAGGGCTAAACAAGAGGGCGTGGCAGCTGGAAACAAGGAGGGAGGAACAGAGGAGCACAAGTACAACACGAACACAACACGAACACAAACGAACACAAACACAGGCTGATCCATGTGCTCAGACACAACATAATCATGCACACGTTAAACAAGGACAACACAGACAAGACATGTAACATAGACTCATGACAGTACCCCTCAGTAGCTCTCTCTGGAGCAGAAGTGGGCTCTGGGAAGGCTCTTTTAGGGGCGTGAATGGGCTTTGGGACTGAAGTCTTCATCTCACAGCGCTTGGGGACTGGAGCGTTGATCTGAATACACTCAGAGGCTGAAGTCGGCACTGCACTGTGCTCTTGGACTGAAGTCTTCATTTCACAGTACTTGGAGACTGGAGCTATGTCTGGAAAACACTCAGGGGCTGAAGTCAGCACTGCACTGTGCTCAGGGGCTGCTTTCTCTGAAGTAGGAGCAGGCCCTGGTGCTGCTCTCTCTGGAGCGGAAGCGGGCTCTGGGACTGAAGTCTTCAGTTCACAGCGCTTGGGGACTGGAGTTTTCTTTGGAAAACACTCAGGGGCTGAAGTCGGCACTGCGCTGTGCTCAGGGGCTGCTTTCTCTGGAGCAGGTTCTGCAACAGCTCTCTCTGGAGCAGAAGCTGGCTCTGGGAAGGCTTTCTTCATTTAACAGCGTTTGGAGACTGGAACCATCTTCTGAATACACTCAGGGGCTGAAGTCAACACTGTGCTGTGCTCAGGAGCTACTCTCTCTGGAGTAGAATCAGGCCTCGGGGCTGCTCTCTCTGGAACAGGTTCTGCAATGGCTTTTTCTGGAGCAGGGGCGGACTCTGGGACTGAAGTCTTTAGTTCACTGCGCTTGGGGACCGGAGCCATCTCTGGAAAACACTCAGGGGCTGAAGTCAGCACTGTGCTGTGCTCAGCGGCTTCTCTCTCTGGAGTAGAAGCAGGCCCTGGAGGTGCTCTCTCTGGAGTGTGAGCAGGCTCTGGGCGAACCCTTTTTGGAGCAGATACAGGACATTCACTAATAATAGCATGGGCAAGGAGTGACAGGATCTCATGAGTAGACTTGGTAAGACAGACATATAACTCCAATATGAAAGATTTCAAGATATCTTCCTCCAATATATCTTCCTCAAGTGTAAATTATAGATTATTTGACACTGGCCAAGGTTACCTGTGTTGACACCTACTGGTGAGCTTGAGACAGCCACGTGCCACTCCAAAATACACATTAAACATGGCCAATATAACCTGCAAATATAATTACAATTTACAGTTTTAAAAAATCACTAAAGGACTATTTGTTTAGAATATTGCATCACAACCGATTCCTCTAGATATAGGTGTGACACGTACGTGGCAATGAAAGTGACAGGATGCAGTTTAATTGGCATGTGTCAGTGGACAGTGGCATGTGTCATAACTTTTTGTGATACATGCCACTGTTCACTGACACATGCCAATAAAAATGGCAGCTGTCAGTCAGATAGGTAATTTGGAAAAAACATTTTTTAGTGGCATGTGTCAGTGGAAATTTGTATGTCACTAAAATTTGAGACATGAACATGTGCCAATGACATTTACATTTAGTCATTTAGCTGACGCTTTTATCCAAAGCGACTTACAATTGAGGTTCACAAAAGAAGCAATCAGTACAAGAGGAAACAAAGCATACATAAGTGAAATCGAACTAGTCTTGAGTAGGTAAAACACAATATACGAGCTAAGTGCAGTCAAGGTTTTTTTTTTTTTTTTTTTTAGTGGGTCAGGTGTAGACGGAAGAGATGAGTTTTAAGGCGATTTTTAAAGATGGACACAGAGTCTGCCAAACACGTTGTAAGAGGCAGATCGTTCCACCATCGTGGGGCAGATTCAGAGAAAGTGCGGGAGAGTGATTTCTTACCCTTTTGGGACGGCACCATGAGACGACGCTCGTTAGCAGAGCGCAGTGATCTGGAGGGTAAATATGTCTGTATTAGTGAGTGAAGGTAGGCGGGTGCTAAACCTGTGGTGGTCTTGTAGGATATGAGCAGAGCTTTGAATTCGATGCGGGCGGCTATAGGGAGCCAATGTAACTTGACAAAGAGGGGTGTTACATGTGCTCTTTTCGGTTCCTTGAAGACCACTCTTGCCGCTGCCTTCTGTATCATCTGTAGAGGTTTGATAGTGCAGGCTGGGAGTCCAGCGAGTAAAGCATTGCAGTAATCCAGCCTGGACAGGACCAGAGCTTGTACCAGGATTTGTGCAGCATGCTCTGAGAGAAAAGGTCTGATCTTCCTAATGTTGTAGAGAAGGAATCTGCAGGACCTGGCAGTGTTGGCAATATGATCTGTAAAGGTTAGCTGGTCATCGATTATTACTCTAGTTTTCGTAAGGTTCAGCTGTAGGTAATGGTTCCTCATCCAGAGCGAGATGTCACTCAGGCATGCCTAGACGCGTGCTGAAACCGATTGATCATTAGGATGGAACGCAAGGTGAAGCTGCGTGTCGTCCGCATAGCAGTGATAGGAAAAGCCATGCTTTCGAATGACGGATCCCAATGATGTCATGTAGATCGAGAAGAGCAGCGGTCCGAGCACTGAGCCCTAAGGGGGGACGCCAGTCTTGAGATGTTGCGATTCCGAGACTTCACCTTTCCACGATACCCTGAAGGACCTACCTGAGAGGTAAGACTGGAACCACTGGAAAGCTGTGTCAGAGATTCCCAAGGTCTTGAGGGTCGAAAGGAGTATACAATGGTTAACCGTGTCAAAAGCAGCTGAAAGATCCAGCAGGATGAGGACCGATGACTTAGAGGCTGCCCTAGAGGCTGCCCTAGCAGATCAACATGTGATCTGGCTAATAAGTATTATTTTCGGATAACCAATTCACTTAAAGCTCATGTCATGGTCTGCACCATCTTTTTATACAATTCACTTAGCATTATTGACTTCTGTAACTTTTGACATTTCACTTAGCCAATCTGTAATGATACAACACTCATTCCAGAGGCTAGTGACAATATTCATGCAACAGAGACAAAATATTATCCCAAGACAACAAACATTACTGTACTATAGATATGAATATTGTAACAGCTAATATTCAAGCTTGCTTTAGGTGTTGAACTCACAAAGATTTAAACAGCTAAATTCAGCTATTAAAACAGACTAGTTTTTCATAGTCTTTTTGTCACACAGTAAGAGGGATGGCGAGGGCAGGTCGATCCGGGTGGCTGTGGTGGAACTCATGAAGCATTGTGGGGTCGAGTACATCCTCAAGACACCCAGGATCATTCTTCTGAACCATACCCCTCCCAGTTGATTAGACATTCTAGGTGGCCCCCTCGAAGCCAAAAGTCCAGTATCTCATGGACCATGTAGATGTGGGGTTGGTCGAGGACTTCCAGAGAAGGAGGTTCAGTTTCAGCTCCAGGGGTGTCTGTGGCAGAGGTTTTAAAAGGGAAACATGAATTGTGGGCTGAATACGGTACCTGGGTGGAGGCTGAAGCTGGAAGATCACTTCATTAATCTGCCTCAGGATCTTGAAGGGACCAATATAGCGGGGACTCAGCTTGGGACAGGGCAGTCGTAGATGCATGCCGTAGGTGGAGAGCCATGCCCTATCCCCTGTACCATCCTTCATCCAGTGTCAGCGAAGTTCTTATGTCGGCAGACTGTCCACTGCAGGTGGTGGTGAGTCCCACACTCTCTCACTCTCTTGAAACCAGTGGTCTACAGCCGGAACATTGGAGGGTTCCTTCATCCATGGGAACAGCAGGGGCTGGTATCTGAGTATGCACTGGAAGGGTGTTAGTCCAATAGTATCATGATGAAGAGAGTTCTGTGCGTACTCGACCCACAGGAGCAATCTGCTCCAGCTATGTTGGTCGTTGGAACAGTATGACAAACTTGTAGTATTTAGAGAACCACTCTACTATGACTAGGACACAGGTTTTAGACACAGAAGTTAACTCCAAGGTGGGACCAGAGCCTCTGTGGGATGAGTAATGGAACCCAGTTTGCGGGTAAGTGACAAGGAGAGTTAGACATGGCACAGACTAAGCAGCTTTGGACATACCTGATAGTATCACTGCATACTGGGCCACCAGTAACGAGATTGGAGGAGTGAGAGTGTCCATCTGCTGCCTGGATGTCCAGAGATGACAAACACACCCTCAAGGGTTGAGTTCAGTTCCATCTCTAAAGAATACCTCAAGGCTCTTCCTCACCAGGAGAACCCACCCCGACTCATGGGGCTGGGTGGCCGCAGAGGCCTACTTTCTCTAGACAAACATACTTTGAATCAAAGGACTCTCTAAACTTTGCTTTCCACTTCCAGAACCATCTTGTCTGGAACCACCAAGATCATAGAAGAATAATTCATAGCAAGACCAAAATCTGACCAATACAAGCTATTTTATCTGTTTAGATATAACAACAAGTATGTCTTTAGATCATAATTCAGCTGTGCTTAAAACGATTAGAAGATCAGCCATGCAGAATGTCTCTCTCTCCCCCTCTTGAGTACATGCATTTTGTAAACAGATGTATAGTGTCTGTACATTAGGGTTGCACTATTAATCGAAAAAAAAAATCACGATCTCAACTCATGCATAATTACAATCTCATTTCTAAATGAGACAGCAATTCATTTCTGTTTTCCCTGCATTAAAATCATGCTGCATTAATGGTCATACTCATACAGTAATTAAACACTATTATCAGAATTCTGTGAAACAGAATGAGCTTTATTTTCTATTGTTTCACTGATCAATTCTAAATCTTCATCACTTCTCTCCTTGCCCTCATTGGCCATGTTCAGCTGTCACTCATGTGACGTAGCAAGAGGACAGACCTAATCAATCGAGGGATATGAGGTCAGTCAGTCATTTTACTTTATAGATTTGTATCAATAAGAGCAGAAACAATTAACCCCAGTGTGGAAAATTCTGTTGGCGATGGTGAAAGTGAGGATGCACCAGTATTCCACTCTGTCAAACTTTTCGGGTTAACCCAAAGATGACGTGGAAATTGTCATCATTTGTAAGCAGTGATTTTGCATTGTTGCAGCAACACAAGGTAACACCACTAATCTCTACAATCACCTCAAACATCACCACAAAATACAGTATGCGTTAGTCATATAAGAGAAGGTCGCTACAGGTCAAAATACCAGCTGCCAGACCTCCATAACTCAGACGTTGTATGCAGCATTGCCATACCCTTTAAATTCCCAGCACCACAAAGATATAAAAAATGGCATCGCTTATCATTTAGATAAAGACATGGCTCCAATCAACACTGTTTAAAATGATGGATTTAAAGCAATGATAAAGACTTTAGACAAGCGCTATTCTTTGACTACTTTTTTCATCCATTGCACTGCCAAGTCTATACACCCAGTGTCAAATGACAGCCGAATAAGAACTGAAACTTTTACAGCAACAACAGACCTATGGTCAAGCCGTACTATGGAGGCATATTTAAGTTTGACAGTGCATTTCATAACAGATGACTTCAACTTGAAAAGCCACGGTCTACAGACTCTATTCTTTCTTGCTGATCACACTGGTGAAGAACTGGCACAGAAACCAAAGGTGAGTCTCAACTCCTGTAGTTTGGATTAGGAAAAAAATGGTGTGCATCACCACAGAGCAAACATTGTAAAATCAGCCTTCCTGAATAGCTGGACAAGGCTTCAGTGTTTTGGCCATAGGCTACATCTGGCTATAGGTGAGCTCTGTATTGAACACCCAGTAACATTCCATATTTTCATTTATATCAGAAAAGTGTGTCCTTATGTTTTGTTTGTTTGTTTTATATATAATTTACCTATGAGAAAACAGAGTAAAATACAAATATATAATGTATGGTACTATTTAGACAAAATCTAAAAAGGTTCCAATAGATAAAGTCATTTAATGTAATTACTAACATGAACTAATACTTGTACCAAATTTAAAAAAATGTTGTTAGAAATTATAGGTAATGTTAATTTTAAAAATGATTAATGCGTTATTAAATTTAAAAAAGAAGATATTAAAGTTGTGTTTGTTAACATTGTCATGACATTACAAGGTATGTTGTTCTGAGATAAGAACCAATCAGTATCATCCGGGAATTTCAAATCATGTTGGCCATCAGTGAATACGTTCACCTCCATGTTGGACAATAAAACTGAAATGCCTGGTTTTAGACCACAATTAGTATGGTGTAGGGCCTCCTTCTGTTGCCAATTCAGCATCAATTCCTCTTGGGAATGACAGATACAAGTCCTGCACAGTGGCAAGAGGGATATTGAGCCATTCGTCTTGCAGAATAGTGGCCAGGTCACTACGTGATGCTGGTGGAGGAAAACATTTCCTGACTCGCTCCTCCAAAACATTCCAGAGTGGCTCAATAATATTTAGATCTGGTGACTGTGCAGGCCATGGGAGATGTTTAGCTTCATATTCATGTTCATCAAATCACTGTCACCAGTCTTGCTGTGTGTATTGGTGCATTATAATCCTGATACACAGCACTGCCTTCAGGATACAATGTTTGAACTATTAGGGGGAACATGGTCCTCCAGAATGGTTCAGTAGTCTTTGACAGTGACGTGCCCATCTAGCACAAGTATTGGGCCTAGGGAATGCCTTGATATTGCAGTCCAAACCATCACTGATCCAGCCCCATGCTTCATTCTGGGCATGCTACAGTCTGGGTGGTATGCTTCTTTGGGGCTTCTCCACAGTAACTCTCCTGGATGTGGGAAAGACAGTGAAGTTGGACTCATCAGAGATCAATATGTTTCACATTGTCCACAGCCCAAGATTATTGCTGCTGGCACCACTGAAACCAATGTTTGGCATTGGCACGAGTGACCAAAGGTTTAGCTTTAGCAGCCCGGCCATGTATATTGACCCTGTGGACCTCCCGACGAACAGTTTTGGTAAAAACAGGAGAGTTGAGGTGCACAATTAATTCTGCAGTGAGTTTGGCAGCTGTTGCACCCCAACATCCCGTTCAGTCAGCTTCCTTATGTCCACAGTTACTCCTGTAGGATGTGGTTCGTGCTTCTTGGTATTCTTAGCATTACCCTGGATACCATGACTCTTGATACATCACAAAGACTTGCTGTCTTGGTCACAGATGCACCAGCAAGACAAACACCAACAATTTGTCCTCTTTTGAACTCTGATATGTCACCCATAATGTTGTGTGCATGGCAATATTTTAAGCCAAACTGTGCTATTACTCTGCAAATTAAAACTCAACACTCTATTCTTACTTCTGGAATGTGCAATCAATGAAGATTTGCCACCAGGCTGGTCAAATTTAGCCATGAAACCTCCAACAGTGTTTCAGTTTCATTGTCCAACCCTATATGCCTGTATGTCTGCGCCACTGTTTTTGACTGTTTGGCACCATCTTGTGACTGAATAAGGAGCTACTTGACATAGCCACACAATTGGAGCCACAGTTTAAACTGGACTGTGTCAGCGAGGAGAACAATTACCATGTTAAGGGCAGAGTGAAGAATGAAATGACTAGCATTGCTATGGTAAGTATAACTTGATTGATAAAAAGATGATTCATGATAAATTTTCATAGAGTAATATATTTATATTAGGCCAGGGATGGGCAACTATGGTCCTGGAGGGCCACTGTTCTGCTGAATTTTGCTCCAACACTAATCAAACACACCTGAATAAGCTAATCAGTGTCCTCAAGATCACAGCTACAGGCAGGTGTGTTTGATTAGGGTTGGAGATAAAATCTACAGGGGCCGGTTGCACCAGCACTGCGTAAGTTAAAAACGTAGCCTAGCTGTGACTTAAAGGGAGACTAAGTTACAACTTACACATTACTAAATATTTTTGTTGCACCACTGAACCATTACGTTCCAACTAAATATTTACAGCAGCCTCCTCCCATGTATAATGGTAGAAAAGAGACGACAGCGAGATTAGTTTACACTGAGGACCTCGCGATCATAATGAAGAATGATCTCCCTCTACTCACAGCCTTATTTTCGTCCCAAATCTCGCTTTTTTCGGTTTGTGAAAGAAGAGTTTAATTTTATATCAAGGAGTGTTTTGTGTTAATTGTATCCATTAATTAAAATGAAAATTCCTTCATGACTGAGTTTTTCTCCCTGCTCTTTTCTTTTTCATATGTATGATATAAAAAACAAGTTTAATATTTTGATAACTTCATGTGTATTTCACGTGCATTCACGGCTCGCGATGCAGGTGTGTGCATCATCTGTTATTAGTGACTGACTGTAATTTAATGTGCTATAAAATTGTAATTTATCATTTAATTTTCATAGGACAGTTATATATAGATGCATTAGTTGCAGAATTTTAAAGCAGTTTAACGATTTAAATGCTTTTTATTGGATATTACGTCATTCAATGCGACTACGCATGACTTTACAGAGAGCTTACGACCTACTAACTACCGTTTGCCCTAAGAACATGTGGTGCAGCCGAAGTGAGAACAAATTTATTTACAAACTAGCTAGTAGTTACTAAGACCCTAGTATGGACTTTACGTTCCAGTTTAAGAAAGAACTTACGATCAGCTGGTGCAACCCTACCCAGGACAGTGGCCCTCCAGGGCTGAAGTTGCTCATCCCTGTATTAGGCTATATTGTTCAATGCTGCAAATAATTTTATTTGGATTTAGTTAACCCACCTTAGTTTTTAAATTCTGAGATGTTACTTTTGTTACTAAGTGTAGAAAATATTTTCTTTTAAGGTTTTTAATTTTTTTCCCCCCAGCAGAGTCTCAATAGCTGCCCCCAGCGCCCAGCCCTCGCTGCCTCTCGTAGAAAAGAAGAAGACCTTAGGCAGCTTTTTTAAAGTGGTAAAGGGCAATAAAGCATCAGCACCGTCTGATGCTGCTTCTCAAGAGAATGAAGTTGTCATGGAGCTAGGCTCATATTTGCCTTCAAGAAACACTGACTGTGAAGATGACCCTTTAGTCTGGTGGAAGGAACACAAGGGACAATATCCATCCAGTACTCTCTGTGCAGGCACAGAAATACATTGCTAATGTCATTGGAAATACATTGATAACGCCATTGCTACAAGTTCCCCATCAGAAAGGGTTCTCTTTCAAACAATTGCTTGGTATCTCACTATAAGAAATGCCCCAGGACAGACTATGGAAGCACTAATTACAACACGTCTATCTGAAGGACGGACAAATCACAGCTCGTGATTAGGAGCCCACCCTGTCCATTATAATCTGCTGTGATTCCCCGAATTGGCATTCTTGCTCTCTTCCTCGGGAAGACTTTCCTTAAAGGTGCAGTATGTAAGTTTGACCCAGTGGTTGAACTAAGTATTGCATTCTTGGATCAAAACAAACGCAGGCGCAGGTTGCCAGATTGACGACCAACAGGAGCAAGTCTAACTATCGAGCCTAAAGGCTGATTTAAATCGTGTTCTATATAAAAGCAACAGCACGCGCTAGAAGGAATATTTTCCATATTAAAAGGAATTTTTGGGATTTCCGGTGGCGCAATAGAGATGGCACACACTTAAAAGTTAAGCTCCGTCTTATTTTTCTAATAAATCCCGATTCATATAACTAGTTCTAATATAAGCAGAGTTTTCAGAATGAGTATGTCAACGAGATATAAGAGTACATCCAAAAATGAAAATACGCGAGAAAGAGATGACAAAAAACTATCACCTAGCCCTGCTAGACAAGCTAAAGCTATTGTTAGCCCGCGAGCGCCCAAGCTTTCTGAAGTGATGGACGAACTGAAATCGTTAAGAAGAGAAAATCAAGATGACGAAAACATCACTGACAAAATTGGAGACTTCAGTCAAGGATCTGAAATGCAAAATAAACGGTTTGGAGAGCAGAATTGGAGAAACTGAGGAACGTATAGGGGTTGCTGAGGAGACCGGGATGAGGCACGAAAGGGCGCTGCGATATCTGCTGGAACGTGAAGCGGATCTCACAGAAAGATGCGAAGACTTACAAAATAGACTTCGCCAAAATAATTTGAGAATATACCAAGTCCCTGAGGGCTGCGAAGGAGAAAACACAGTGGGATTTGTAATAAGTTTGCTTACCACCGTTTTACAATTGCCTCAGGAATTGGACAAAGATTGAAAGAGCACACAGGGCCCTTGCAGCGAAACCCAAAGATCCCGCCGCACCTCCTAGATCAATAATAGTGAGATACTTGGACTTCGCTGTTAAAGATGCAATCCTACGACAAGCCTGGTCAAAGAAAGAGGTAATGTACAACGCGAAATGGATCTACTTTGACAATAAATACTCGCCAGAGTTACAGAAGAAAAGAGCACAGGTGCCAGACGTCATGAAACAGCTCAGGACGAAGAATAAGTGTGTCTATCCAGCACAGATAAGGATCTATCTAGAGACGGGAGTAAAGACGTTCTCTACACTAATGGATGCTGCTATACAGCTACGTGAGCTGGGAGTTAAAGTCCAAGTGAATGAACGAGACAGACAAGCGAGAGAAATACTGAAAACAAGATGGTCAGTGCAAGGGAAAGGTGGACGCGGAACGGACACGGCATCACTGACGGATGCGGATCTCAAAGCGTTTCTGCAGAAGGACTGTACTGTTCAAAATATGTAAACAATACATATATTAAAAGGATATTTCGCTCCAGAATGTGAGTAAACTTTGGTTAAAACATAGAAGAAAACTTTTTTGTTTTGTTTTTTTGTGAAGATACACATAAGTAAAATAATGTCCGATTTATTATCGGGATAATTGACTTTATTTAAAACAGACGGATGTTTTTCTGATACTTTATGGAGTGGAAATCACTCCTGGATGCAGCCGTGTTTTAAAACAGAATGGCTGCAAGCACTCAGTGCACTTTTGATACCCCAGAGATTCAACGCCACAACTCTCTGCCCCTTTTACAACGGGATTTGGCCTATGGGAGAAGAACTGGGCTGAATGGATGTGTGGAAGCCATGTTCATATAGTTTATGTTCTCGGTTTTGTTCAAGTGAATTACTGCCCCTTGACAGCCAAAGTATTTATGTATTTATTTTATTATTTTAATTTTTTTCTCTTTTCTCCTTTTTTTTTTCCTTCTTACTACTGGAACATATTGGATACTTATATAAGTGTTATAACAAGTTGAATGGAGGATGTAGTTTGTGTTAGTTATAATGTGAAAGGACTGAGCAGCCTAATTAAAAGAAAGAAAATATTTAATCAGCTTTAAAAAATGCAATGTTCTATCACACTTCTTCAAGAGACGCACCTATTGGATGGGGAGCATTTAAAACTTAGAAGAGAGTGGGTGGACCATGGCAGTTACTCCAGAATAGACCTATTTTGTACTTCTAGAACAGATTTACATAATGTCAAAGAATGCCAAATAGATTCTATAACTATATCTGACCATGCGCCAATTAGGTTAAAACTTAACTTAGGGCAAGGTAAACAGTTTAAATACTGGAGATTAAATGTGTCAGTACTAAATGATTGTAAGGCCAAAGAAGAAATAAGAGAACAATTAATTGAATATTTTGATATTAATGATAATGGGTTGGTTACTCCTATTTTGTGGGAGGGGGCCAAAGCAGTAATAAGAGGTAAAATAATAGAAATAACATCTAGGAATAAAAAACAAGATTAGGTAAACAGAAGGAGATAGAGAATGAAATTTGGAAATTAGAAATCAAACATAAACAAACCGGTAAGATTCAAAGTTTAGAATGCTTAAAACAGGAAAGAAAGAAATTGGATGACTTACTCACATATAAAGCAGAGGGGGCACTTAGATTTGTAAGCAGAAAATACTATGAGATGAGTAATAAAGCAAGCAGGCTTTTAACTTTTCAATTACGCAAGGCTCAAGCAAGCAGAGCTGTTTCAAAAATCAAACACCCAGATACATTAATGTTAACTCAACCAAAGGACATAGTGAATGCATTTGGAGATTACTACAAAAAATTATATGAGGGTCAGAATCTTGTAAATAAGGAAGAAAAAGTAAAAGATTTTTTGCAAACAATTGATTTAAATAAATTAACAGAAGAAGAGGCAAAGGAAATGATATCCCCTATTACAGAAGAAGAAATAAGAGAAACTATAATAAATTTAAAAAATAATAAGTCACCAGGGGTAGACGGACTACCCGGGGAATTTTATAAGGCATTTGTATATGAATTGGCACTAAATCTATGCAAGGTATATAATTATGTATTGCAGAATGAAGATCCACCACATTCATGGTCTGACGCAATCATTACTGTACTTCGTAAAAGTGGAAAGGACCCTACACAATGTATGGCGCACAGACCAATAAGCTTACTATGTCAAGATATGAAAATTTTAACTTCAATATTAACAATTAGAATTCAAAAACATTAAAAACTTAATTAAACCAGATCAGACTGGATTCATCAGTGAAAGACTTGCAATAAACAATATAAGAAAAACCTTAAATTCACAGCAGATTGGAAAAGATAGCAAAACACCCTCAATGCTTCTCAGCTTGCTGAAAAAGCATTTGATAGGGTGGACTGAGTGTTCTTGGAACAGACTCTAAATTACATGGGATTTAATGACACTTTTGTTAAATGGGTAATGGTTTTTTATAAGAATCCTAAATCAAGAGTTCGAGTTAATGGTCATTGTTCAGAATTTTTTAATCTAGGTAGGGGAACTCGTCAGGGAGATGCAATGTCCCCAGTATTATTTGCGCTTAGTATTAAACCACTAGCGGAACTAATAAGGAGTAATAGTAGAATACAGGGGATAAAAGACAAAGGAGGAAAATACGCCGATGACGTGTTATTATCCATTGAAAGCCCTCTTCTATTCCAGCCCTATTAGAATGTCTTAAAGATTATGGATTGGTCTCTGGATACAAAGTAAACACAGATAAGTACAAAGCAATAATGATATCAGGACACTGGCCATCACAATTAGACAAAGATAAATCTTTTCGATGGTCTAGTCAGGGTTTTAGATACCTCGGGGTCATCTCTACGCCCATAGCATCACGTTTATACACAGCAAATTACACACGGCTTTTTTAAACTATAAAAAAAGACCTAGTTAGATGGGAAATACTACCTCTCTCTATGTTTGGTAGAATAGAAACAGTGAAAATGAACATACTGCCAAGACTCCTCTTTCTATTTCAATCCCTTCCTGTTTGGGTCTCGGTTTCAGCATTTAATAAATTAGAAAAATTGATTTCAAAATTAATTTGGTAAGATAAAAGACCAAGAATAAGACTTAAAATACTAATGTCAAATAAAGATAAGGGGGGGCTGAACCTTCCCAATCTTAGGTACTATTATTGGGCTGCTCAGTTGAGGGCTATCACTGCTTGGCTTGGTGTTGATAAGGAAGCAGACTGGGTCAGTATTGAACAGAATTCACTTCCTGGAGTGTCTCTGAAAGTCCAGCCATTCTTGGATTTGCTAGTACAAAAGGGAGTGAAAAAAAACAAATATATGGATAAAACACACTGTAAAAATTTGGTCGACAGTACAAAAAGCATTCAAAGGAACAATAGCCTTATCACGTGCAATACCCTTTAAAGATAACCCAGAATTTCTTCCTTCTGTAATGGATAGTGTCTTCAGCAGATGGGAAAAGAATGGTTTAAAGATAATTAATCAACTTTTTGATGGGGAGACCTTAATATCCTTTTCTCAATAATCTAACAGATTTACACTGAAATCTAATGATTTCTTTAGATATTTACAACTGCGACACTATATCACAAACCATAAACAATGGGATATAATTAAAAGATCTCCAACAAATCTAGAAAAATATTTTATAGATATTATTGAACATGGTCTGCCTACTAAAAATCATGTGGGCCATTTATATAGAAAATTAATGCAGGATAAATCTGACGACTCTTATTATATCAAAAGAAATTGGGAATTAGAGTTAAACACTATAATAGAGGATGAAATGTGGAAACAAATATGCACAAATTGTCATAAGGGTATAAGCAGTCAAATATGGAAGGAGTTCAACTGGGAGATGAGATTCTGCAGAGTTCCATTAGTGGTCGCCAAATTCGATAGTTCTATACAATTATCACAATGCTGGAGAGATTGTGGAGAAGTGGGGGACTATGTTCACATATTTTGGGAATGTCCCAAATTACAAGTGTATTGGCAGGAGGTTAAAAGGGAGATTAGTAAAGTTTTAGGATACGACATACCAATGCACCCAGTATTTTTTTTGCTTGATGGCTTCCCCCCTGATCAGTTCAGTAAGTCTCACCTATTTGCACTACATATGTTATTACTAATTGCTAGGAAAATAATTACAGTGAACTGGATGAAGACCCACCGACCTACTTTGACACAATGGACACAGAGTCTGAAACAGATATATATATTTAAGAAAATGACTGCAGATTTGCAGTTGAAATCAGAGTTTTTCCAACAGACCTGGGCATTAATCGAGACATACTTACTGGATCTTTGAAATGCTGTCAGTGTCACGATCACACAAGGAAGACAAGGAAGTGTAAACTTCAAGGGTGTTTATTCAATTGATATGCACAATAGTAGTTAGGTGAAGTAGGTGAATGGTGTTGAAGAAAGTGAGCGATCTCACACGCACACACAGTTCATCAGTTAAGTTCATTACAAAGGCTATTGCCCACATAAGCAAAGTCACTTCCCTTATATCGGTGCATTGGCATTCACAGGCAGAGGACATCCATGGAAGAGCGCAGGAGAAGACAGGAGAGGAGATGAGTGGACCATGCGTGTCTGATTCCAGCCGCTGACTGAATGAGTGAGGTGAGTATATATGCTGTGTGGTGATTGCAGGTGCAGGTGCAGGTGATGGTGATTAGTATTCAGGTGAGGGTTCACGGGTGTGGTGCGTGGTGGATGGTGACTGAGAGTGGTGACTGGGAGTGGGAGAACGAGCAGTGGGTGTGACAGTACCCCCCCCTCCACGGGTGACTCCAGGCACCCTGGACCGGTGGCGGGGACGGCCTTGACCTCGGGGAGCTGGGCGATCTGGGTGTCGGCGGTGGAATTCCTCAAGGAGGGTCGGATCTAGAATGTCGTTACGGGGTGTCCATGATCTCTCCTCGGGACCGAATCCTTCCCAGTCTAGGAGGTACTGGAGCTGGCCGTTCTGCCGCCGGGAGTCGAGAACTTCCTGGACTTGGTAGATGGTGTCACCGAGGACTTCGGTTTGTTCTGGAGGGAGAAGCGGTTCGGGTTCTGTGGAAGGAGGGAGAACTGGGTCAGTGTAAAGTTTGAGCAAGGAAACATGGAATGTGGGGGAGATCCGATAGGAAGGAGGTAAGTTGAGACGGTAGGTGACTGGGTTGATTTGGGAGTGGATGGTGAATGGTCCTATGTAGCGGGGACTCAGCTTATGGCAAGGCAGACGGAGGCGGATGTCTCTGGTGGAGAGGCACACTTTATCACCTGGATGGTATAAGGGATTAGGTAACCTGCGACGATTGGCGGCGTCCGTGTACCTCCGTACTGCCTGCTGTAGATGGGTATGAGCTGAGTCCCATACCCTCTCACTCTCTCGGAGCCAGTGATCTACCGCGGGCACTTTGGAGGTTTCGCCAGTCCACGGAAACAGGGATGGTTGATAACCTAGGACACATTGAAAGGGGGTTAGTCCGGTAGCAACTTGACAAAGGGAATTTTGAGCATACTCAGCCCACGGTAGATACTGGCTCCATGTGTCCTGGTGGCGAGTGCAGTACGTCCGAAGGTAACGAGAGATTTCTTGGATCTTTCGCTCGGTCTGTCCATTGGTTTGAGGGTGGTAACCTGAAGATAAACTGATGGAGGTGCCCAAAAGTTGGAAGAAAGGCCAGCAGACCCTGGAGATGAACGGCGTTCCTCGGTCGGACACGATGTCCTCGGGAAGTTCGAAATTGTGGAAGACGTGATTAAAGAGAGCTTCAGCAGTTTCGAGAGCCGTGGGAAGCCCTTTCAGAGGAATTAACTTACAAGCTTTAGAAAAGCGATCGATGACGACTAGTATAGTGGTGTAACCTTGTGATGAAGGTAGGTCCGTGGCAAAGTCTACCCCGATGTGGGTCCAGGGTCGGCGGGGAATGGGCAGCGGTTGTAATTTCCCTTCACTACGAGGAGTAGTGATGATGGCACAGACCGAGCACCCTCGGACGTACTGGGCGACGTCTTTGGCCATGTTGGGCCACCAGTACTTCTGTTGGAGGAGTGAGAGGGTTCGCCTGCTGCCGGGGTGTCCTGAGCCTAGGGAAGTGTGGGTGCTGTCCAGGAGTTGAAGGCGGTATCTGGTGGGTACATAGGTTAGACCTGGAGGAAGATATCTTCGTCGAGTTGCCAAAGTATGGGTGATGAGGAAGACTGATGAGGGTAGGACTGGTTCTGAAAGGTGGTCATGGGGATCTGGAGAGTACATGCGGGAAAGGGCGTCGGCTTTAAGGTTCTTGTGGCCGGGTCGGAAGGTGATTTGAAAATTGAAGCGGGCAAAGAATAGTGACCATCGGGCTTGGCGTGCGTTGAGGCGTTTGCCACTACGGAGATATTGAAGATTCTTGTGGTCGGTGACTACGGTGAAGGGGAACTGAGCTCCCTCGAGCCAGTGACGCCACTCTTCGAGGGCAAGCTTGATGGCGTGTAGCTCACGATCACCGATCCCGTAGTTTTGTTCAGCCGGGGATAGTTTCCGGGAATAGTACGCACATGGATGAAGAGCTCGGGGTTCACCAGACCATTGGGACAAGATGGCTTCGACTCCGGTATCAGCAGCATCCACCTCGACTATGAAGGCCTGTGTGGGATCTGGATGCCTGAGGATAGGTGCGGTAGTGAACTTGTGTTTGAGTGTACTGAAGGCTTGACGGGCATCGGCATTCCAGGAAAGCACACGTCGTCCGCCTTTCAGGAGCGAGGTTATAGGGGCCGAGAGGAGACTGTAATTACGTATAAAACGTCGATAGAAGTTGGCGAAGCCGAGGAATCTTTGCAGCTCCTTCACAGTCTTGTGTTCTTCCCAGTTGGACACAGCGTTGACCTTACAGGTCTCCATACTGACCCCGTCGGCGGTGATTACATATCCGAGGAAGGAAATAGAAGCCTTATGGAACTCACACTTTTCGGCTTTTAAGAAGAGTTGGTGTTTACGGAGGCGTTGGAGGACTTGTTGACCATGAACATGATGGTCGGAAGAGTTACGCGAGTATATGAGGATGTCGTTTATGTACACAATAACAAATTGATGAAGGAAGTCTCGGAAGATCTCATTCATGAAGTTTTGAAAAATAGAAGGACTGTTGGCTAGACCATAGGGCATCACTTGATATTCATAGTGGCCTGTGGGGGTGATGAAGGCAGTTTTCCATTCGTCTCCCTCTCGGATACGTATCAAGTTATAGGCGCTTCGGAGGTCTAATTTACTAAATACCTTCGCCTCCCAGAGTTCTTCGAGGGCGGCCAGAACGAGTGGTAGCGGGTAGGCAAACTTGACGGTTGCATCATTGAGGACCCGATAATCAATGCAAGGCCGTAGACTTCCGTCCTTTTTCCCAACAAAGAAGAAGCTGGATGCAGCCGGTGATGTGGAAGGTCTGATGAACCCCTGATGGAGTGCTTCCTGGACGTAATTCTCCATCGCGATGTGTTCTGGACGAGAGAGAGGGTAGATTCTTCCATGGGGCAGTTTAGCATTTGGCAACAGGTCTATATTACAGTCCCAGGATCGATGTGGAGGTAACTGGGTGGCCCGTTCTTTACTGAAGCTGTCGAGGAAGGGAGTGTAGATGGCCGGGATATCGACGGATGTGGGGGTGACAACGCTTTCAATGGTGGTGGAGTGGACGTCAAGGGAATTCAGGTTTGGATCATGACCAGCAGGGGGAGTGAGATGACCGGAGAGTTTGCACGCAGTTTCCCCCCTTTTTCTGTTTTTGTAATGTATTAGCTTTTTTTAAGCTGTCACTATTATTTATTTATTATTATAATTTCTATCTTATTATTTTCTATCTATTTGTTTATTTTTTTGTGTGAATATAAACAGTCTAAGTAAATGTTATTTGTATACTATGTTTATAAAAACTTTAATAAAAACAGTTAAAAAAAAAAAAAGGTTTTTGTTCTAACCAACACTTCGAATTGATATATTAGAAACGGCTTCTATTTCTTGCAGCTTACTGTCAACCGGAGGTCGCATTTCAGTCACGGGAGAGCCTTTCTGAATGAATGAATGAATGAAATAGCGGTTTTCCAACAAGGCAACCCAGGGTGCTAAAATATAATTGGCTAAAGTGGCATTGGGCTGCACGGTGGCGCAGTGGGTAGCACGTTCACCTCACAACAAGAAGGTCGCTGGTTCGAGCCTCGGCTGGGTCAGTTGGCGTTTCTGTGTGGAGTTTGCATGTTCTCCCCGTGTTTGCGTGGGTTTCCTCCGGGTGCTCCGGTTTCCCCCACAAGTCCATAGACATGCGGTATAGGTGAATTGGGTAGGCTAAATTGTCCGTAGTGTATGTGTGTGAATGAGTGTGTATGGATGTTTCCCAGTGATGGGTTGCAGCTGGAAGGGCATCCGCTGTGTAAAACATATGCTGGATAAGTTGGCGGTTCATTCCGCTGTGGCGACCCCAGATTAATAAAGGGACTAAGCCGAAAAGAAAATGAATGAATGAATGAATAAAGTGGCATTGGGTGGGTTAAAAGAACCAAAACAAAGACAGCATTCTGGCACGTAACACATTTTCAAAATAGAATAACTGACTTCAGCATTGTTTTTCAGATAAACAAGAATGTTCACTTGTAATGTTTCTTAAATATCTGCAAACATACTATGGTATTTTTATGCTTTAGAAGAGTCAAAAACGTACATACAGCACCTTTAAGCACCCAGGCTGTGCTGCTCTCTTTTCTCAAACGTACCATCAAAGGTAACGTTGCCGAACGCAGCTCAGTCACATCTGAGTCTGTCGTGGGTTCTCTGCTTATTACTGAGTGTTTTTACTGCTTTTACTAGCAGCGACTGCAAGCTAAAGCATTAAGGCGAGCTAAAACCGTGAATTTTGACTTTGTCCTTTCAATGGGGTTATAGAATCTGTGGCAAACGAGGGTTCAGCTCAGGTGCTGGAGGCAGAAATATCCTCCCTCATGGAGACAGGGCTAAAAGACAAGCTCCAGTGAAGGAAAGTCTGGTTATGTTCTAATTCCAAAGAAAGATGGGAGTCTTAAAACAGTTTTTCCCATTCTTGGAGGTTTTTCATGTTTTAGTCAGGACGGACAACACGATGGTGACTTACATCAACAACCAAGGGGGAACGCGATCGTTGCAGCTGCACAATCTAGCACGCAAGCTGATTGTCTGGAGCGCCGCGCACTTCAGCTCACTGCGAGCGACAGGTCCTGGGAATCCGAAACAACTCAGAACAAATCAACCTTTGGGTCTGGACCATGAAGGGTTAAATCTAAATGCACTCTGGCTTCCACAGGAGGTCATAAGCACTATCCACAGTGTTAGGGCTCCTTGAACGTGCTCACTGTACAATTTGAAATGGCTTGTGTTTGAGGACTGGTGCACCCATAAAGGGCTTATCCCCTTCTAGTGCTCGGCGAGGGATATTCTCTGCTTTTTAAAAAGCTTACTGGATAATGGAAGAGTGTTCTCTACCATTAAAGTTTACATGGCTGCTATTTACGCTTGCCATGTGGGGTTCAAAGGGGTTTCAGCGGGACGGCACCTGCTTTATGCCATTTTATGAAACGAGTGATCACGTCATAGGATCTGTCTCTTGTTCTGGATGCTTTAACTTGGGCCTCATTTGAATGTTTGGAGAATATTTCTATTAAGCTCCTATCACTAAAGACGGCCTTATTACTCACTGTAGTCTCAGCTAAACGAGTGAGCAAGCTACATGCCTTATCAGTGCATCAAGCATGCATGGATTTTAGCCTGGATTATGGCAGGGTTACACTGCTGCCAAACCTGGCCTTCGTTCCCAATTTCAGTGATTCAGCTTATAACTGTTCTGCTTTGGAGTTTTGCATGCTTTTTTAACCTCCTGCTTTTTTGTCAGTGGAGAAGAGAAAAGGGTACACTTTCTGTCCCGTATGGGCGTTATGCCTCTACGTAATCAGGGCGCTATCATTCAGGAGAAGCGATCAGTTATTTGTTTCATGGGCCACTCACTGTAAGGGCAAAGCTATTTCCTCTCAACGGCTCTTGTATTAGATGGTGGAGGTAATCGAACTAGCCTATACATCTAGGGGTTTTCATTCCCCAGAGGGCTTAAGAGCTCATTCTTCAAGAGGTATCATGAGCTTTGTTCAGTTGTTGTTGGATTTTGGTAAGAGATATTTGTACAGCGGCAAGTTGGTCTTCCCCGTATACATTTATCAGGTTTTACCACCTTGACGTCACCACACCTTCATTGGCTCATGCAGTTCTTAATGTGTGCCATTTGGAAATCTTATCTTTCTATCGAGTCTGTCCAGGGGCTTCGAAAAGCATGCGTTACGGAAGTGGTCTATATCATAGTGAGATATTGAGCGATTGTTTGAAAAAGAACATTAGGTTACTTGTGTAATCCAGATTCTCTGAGAACAGAGCGAGGTATCTCACCAAGCTTCTCTTCACGCATTACACTCGGGCTGATTCGATTCACAGCAGATTATAACGGAGAGGGTGGGCTCCTAATCGCGAGCTGTGATTTGTCCTTCCTTCAGAAGGACATGTAATTGGTGCTTTTATAGTCTATCATGTCTGGGGCATTCCCCATAGTGAGATACCTCGCTCGGTTCTCAGAGAACTGGGGTTACGCAACATGAGTGCAATTTTTTGCATTTGCATTTTTATTGAAAAAATATGAAACGTGGGAGAATCGTGATCTCTATTCCCATGGAGAAATATTGTGATTCACATTATAGCAAGAATGGTGCAACCCTACTGTACATATTCATAATCATTATTAAATGTTTGTGTCCAGGTGGATTGTTTGTTTTCACACACAGAACAAGTTACTTTAACTCACAGATATAGCTGCAGGTTGTACTAATCTGTTAACTTAGTAAGATGAATAATTTTTCCAGGCCAGAAATTTTACTTGTTATTTTAATTAATTTACAGTTAAATTGTAAGCTCAACAGATGAGCAGGTCAGTTTATTGTCATTTTAAACCTAAATATTCATAATTAATTAATAACTTAATTATTATTAACTTAGTTATTATTAAGGTGACACGGTGGCTCAGTGGTTAGCACTGTCGCCTCACCGCAAGATGGTCGCTAGTACGAGTCCCGTCTGGGTCAGTTGTCATTTCTGTGTGGAGTTTGCTTGTTCTCCCCGTGTTCGCGTGGGTTTCCTCCAGGTGCTCCGGTTTCCCCCACAGTCCAAAGACATGTGGTACAGGTGAATTGAATAAACTAAATTGGCCATAGTGTGTGAATGTCAGAGTGTATCGGTGTTTCCCAGTACTGGGTTGCAGCTGGAAGGGCATCTGCTCTGTAAAACATATGCTGGAATAGTTGACGGTTCATTCTGCTGTGGCAACCTCTGAAATAGAGACTAAGCCGAAGGAAAATGAATGAATGAATAATATTATTAATGATGAATATTCATAACTATATGAGCAAATTTCGCTACAAGTGTCATTGGATATTGAGGAAAAACTATTCATTAATTGTTTTAAACTTGAAGGCACTCTTGATAACGTGCACTCTCGCACTGCATGTATGTTTCATGCACATATAAAAACACATGTAATCTGAGCAAAGTAGCAAGCATTTATGTGAGTATGAATAAACAGCTATTCCAAACAAATGTTTTGCACAAACTTTAACTTTGTTGGTTTATTAGCCAGAATTTAGGCAGTTTGGGTAGATCACACAGCAGAGTCTGGTGTAACACATGTTTAAAACAGTCCAGTTCCATAATTTGAAGTAATATTTTCAATTTAAAAACTTCCAGAGTAACAGGCAGGCATATAGTCAATAAATCACTCATTCGACGATCGTGACCGGTGTGGTGCATGTTAACACTTTCGCCACTGACCACACTCTTTATTGTCCCCCAGTGTGCACCTTCTTCTCCTGGGTTTACACATGACTAGAATAAAGAGGCAGGAATTGGCAAACATTTTAATAATGAAATATACACAAAACTAAAGTTTGTGGCAACCCCTGATGGACGACTTCTTTCTAATCCATAAAATGAGTAATGATGACTTATAGTTTTTCCTCAATATCCAATGACACTGTGTTACATTTTTCTGAGAGAGTTTGAGGCAAAAGTTGATTTGTTGCACCCACTTGTGTACTGACCAATGGCATTTTTACATTTATTTTTAACTGGAACTCCTGATCCTCCAGCGCGTGGCAAAACGAAAAGAAAACCAAGTGACAAATAGAGGGAGAGAAAATCATTTTGCCAAATGATTTTTTAAAAAGCAATTTAAAATGTAAATGATTTATTAATATATCATTTCACTGTTTGATCAATCGTTTTAAAACATTAATTAAATAAAAAGTTATAAAATTGTCTATTTATTTATACATTTAAAAAAATATATATTAAATGACATTTAAAAACACAATTTAAATAGACGTGTTCAAATATGTATTTATTTGTGCATTTAAATTGTGATTTATTTATATACATTTTTATGCTTCAATCGTTAAATTGATGATTTGATTCCTCGTTTTATTGTTCAGTAATGGCGAATGAAATGAGGAAATGGCAATGAGTTGACCAACTGAAGAAATGGAAGAGCTAAAACACATCAGTTGGAAACTGTACGTTACCGTTTTTGTTTACAGCATATTTTGGTAGATCCACCCAGAAATTATTTACAACTTTACATTGAAAGATAAAGTGAGAGAGGCTCACTTTATCTGGTTTACAGAAGCAACAGTTATCATCCATATCAATGTTGATAATAAACATTTGACTGAGTATACACTACCTGACAAAAGTCTTGAATAAAAACTTGACTTCTATTTGATTGGAATCAGAAATGGCTTATATGAAAGGCAAAGGCCTCTAGATTACGCTTATTTTACCAAAATAAAATACGATCATGCCTTGATTTTTAATTATTTAATTAGGACAGTAAGGTCTGACTTTTCTAAGACAAAAGTCTTGTCACTTAACAGAAATAATGTACAGTATAGAATATAAAGTCATGGTGCCGTGGAAAAAGAATGAAAATTGTGTGTGACTCCCATGAGCTTGGAGGACTGCATCCATACATCTCTGCAATGACTCAAATCACTGATTAATAAAGTCATCTGGAATGGCAAAGAAAGCGTTCTTGCAGGACTCCCAGAGTTCATCAAGATTCTTTGGATTCATCTTCAATGCCTCCTCCTTCATCTTACCCCAGACATGCTCAATAATGTTCATGTCTGGTGACTGGGCTGGCCAATCCTGGAGCACCTTGAACTTTGCTTTCAGGAACTTTGATGTGGAGGCTGAAGTATGAGAAGGAGCGCTATCCTGCTGAAGAATTTGCCCTCTCCTGTGGTTTGTAATGTAATGGGCAGCACAAATGTCTTGATACCTCAGGCTGTTGATGTTGCCATCCACTCTGCAGATCTCTCGCACGCCCCCATACTGAATGTAACCCCAAACCATGATTTTTCCTTTACCAAGCTTGACTGATTTCTGTGAGAATCTTGGGTCCATGCGGGTTCCAATAGGTCTTCTGCAGTATTTGTGATGATTGGGATGCAGTTCAACAGATGATTCATTGGAAAAATCTACCTTCTGCCACTTTTCCAAATGATTAACTAGAAGTCAAGTTATTATTTGTTGCTCTTACAACTGGGATCGACGACAAGACTTTTGTCAGGTAGTGTATTGTATGCAGGATTTTGAAGTGAATACAGTATTTACATTGAATTAACCAAGCTCTTCTCCAATAAATATTCTTTATTACAGAGTTGCAAAAAGAATAGAAAAAATATCCCTCTAGGAGCAATTTTATTTTGTTTTTGAAAAATATTACAAATATGTTTGTTATTTTATTTTTTTATCAGTTAACTCAACACCCTCTAAATTCAATTTTGGAAGAGGGACATACAAACAACAGCTAAAAACATGAACATTCTAATCAAGAAACTCTTTTTAAAATTGAATACAAGAAAGATAAAAGGAATAAAGCATCACTACATTGAAGAGAAACACAATAACAAAAACGAGAAAAAAATCTTTACAAAGCTTCAATCATGAAAAAAAGTCATCATAAGCTTATTACTTTTCTTATTAATAAATTTAAGAGATTCAACAATGAATGAAATTTCAGCTAGGAAAATATTAAATCTAGATATCGTCTTTTTAAGAACTTATTTTTGTGTATAAAAGATGTAACGCAAAAAAGTTAATGCTAAGATCACGAGCATGATCACTACCAGAAAAGCACAGAAATTTCATAGATAAGTTTAAATCATATTTAAGAACGATAAAAAAAATAGGTTATCCCAAAGAGATTTAACGTGAGTGCAGTTATAGAATAAGTGAAATAAGGCTTCCTGTCTATTGCAGAAAGTACACAAGTTATATCAAAATAATTAGCAATTTGGGAGTTTGTGGGATATACATTCGGCAAAATCTTTAAAACGTATCTCTTGGATTTTATTGGATATGCTGAATTTTTCATGCTCTCGTCCATTGAATATTGTCAGAAAAATTTGTCCAAAAAAATGTAGCCTACATCTTGGGGATATATACAGTAAGAATCGTTTGACCTGCTGTCACATGTTCTTTTATCAAACAAACAAAACAAAACACTCCATCCAAAACAAGTTTGGGTATAATTGTTTTCCTCTCACTAAAGTAAAGAAATGTTTTAAATAAATGCACGTAACTTGATGACAAACTCTTCATGACGCAACTGAAGGATTTGGCTGGCAGAGGAAAGTTATACAACGTCAAAACAAGAAACTTTTTATTTTATTTTATTTTTTTTATTAAACAACAGCAAATATACAATTTAAACATGACATCCAAAAAAAAAAAAAAAAGTAACTAATAACAAAAAAATAAACAGAAAAAAAAAAATTACATAAATTCAATACAAAGACAAATCACCATAGAGATCTTTACATTATTTTAACCTAATCAATTGACAACAAGTTTACTAGTCAATTAACTTCAGCTCCTTAGCCACTGTAATTGTATTTTTACATTTTTCACTATTAATATATTGGAGCGATTCTATATACAAATGAAAATCTATAATAACAACCTTTAAACAAGGTTTAGAGTTATTTAATCTGCATTTATGAACATGAAATTTACCAAATAAAATTAAAAGATTCATTATAAATTCCACGGATAAATTGTTTGACACAAAATAAAAAATAACATCTTTGGGGGTCAACTTACAACTAAAACCTGATTTTGTTTGAACATACAATGATAGATCTTCCCAAATTTTTTTGGAAAAATCACATTTCAAAACAAGAAACTTAGTGTTGACGTTGCCTTTCCGGTGACGTCAGAGCACAATGATGGCTGCCTCCACGAGACTGGGACCAAAGGTGTTGCTGCTGGTCCACCTGAGTGTTTTCAGCTGGTATTTGTTCACTATCTGGAGCAACTGTACCCTGCAGACCTCAGACAAACACCCGGGTGTGCGCTCATATGGAGGGCGCTGGAAATATCTGACGTTTATTAATCTGGTATGAGCAGTTCTGCCTGAACCCGTCAATGTCACTGCTGTCAGCTGTGGAAACGGCGTGTTTTCCTGACAGGTGTCTGCTTTGTGTGTCGGCAGGTGATGCACGCGGTGTTTTTCGGGCTGTGTGTGTTAGTGGATGCGGTGCACAGCGCAATGTCCGTCAAGCAGAGCCGCAGCGGGACTGCTCTGAGCCTCAGCCGAGCCAGAGACTTTTATTTCACTGTTCTGGCGTTTCCTGTCGGCACTGTGAGTAGCGCTGCACACATTATAATAGAAAGCTTTAAATTAGATGTCTACAGCTGCTGCTGATGATGCTTATAGTTTTTCTTATGACTGTGTGTGTTATTGACCTTTTTTAATTGAATATGTGTGTGATCTCTTGGATTTTGTTTTGATGTTCCTGTTTTGTCGGTTCAAGCTAAAAAACAACCAATCCTCTAAATGACAGATTATTAATTATACAATACAATCATTTTCAATGTGAAGGACACGTTTTTGGGGATTTAAATGTGTGGTGAAGGAAAAATTAAATGAAAGGGACAACTGACAACAAAAGTCACACACACACACAGGATTGTTTTTGTGAATTGTGGGGACATTACATAGATTTCCATTGGTTTTATACTGCACAAACTGTTTTTTTTTTTCTATTGCCCTAAACCCAACCCTCAAAGGAAACGGTACTTTCTGAAATAAACCTCATTCCAGTGATTCTACGTTTTTTTGTCCTGATACAGATTTGTGTCCTGATATGTCACAAAAACACATACACACACACACACACACACACACACACACACACACACACACAGAAGAGTCATATTTCTTCGGTTTATAAATTAAGTATTTGATCAAACCTACCTTCTTTGTGACAATGTAAAATAAATTAATAAATATTACGTGGTTCATAAGTAGTCACCTAAATATGAAAAGTCTGTCATCACACTCAAACTCTTATGTTGTTTATAATCTTTATTATAGACTGTCTCATAAAAATACAAGATTTAAAATAATAAATTGCAGACTACAAACCATACATTCTAAGTAAACGGTGAGCAGAATGGGGTCAGTGCTCACTTAATAGACTTTTTATGTAAATGTTTATTTTATTGTATATTAACGTAAAGTCAGTAAGAACTGGTGCAAGTCATTTTTACAGCGAGATTTCACTTAATGTTTCAGTTGTTTAGTTGTAAATAATTAATTACTGTTTTAAATGTTGAATAATACTTTCCATTTTCAATTCTTTGATTAGACTTTTTATGTGATTGAGCACAGAACATTTGTTGTATTTTATATGGGTCTTTACCTCTGCCACATGCATTTAAAATCATTGAAGACAACGCAAGCCTAGATAATTCCATACACACACAGTTGTCTGTTTTTGTATTTTTAAAAGGGTTTTCAATTTTTATATTATTTGAATGACTGACAAATGACAGATTATAGTTTTAGTTTCAGATCCATCTGAATGATGAGAGATTATTTAAGGTTCTGTAACGGCTTCCCTTTTAGGTTTTTTTTACGTCCAATGGTGTACATATATAATGTATACTACAAATGTCTCATGTATCTCAATCAATATGAGTTCTTACATATTACATTTAAAATAGCAGAATTAATAGAAGAACTACTGTGTGAAGTAGTTTTGTATTGTATAAAGCATAACACACCAAGAAGGACATTACTTCAATATATATTGTCCTTTATTAATAATTATTTAAGTATTTTTTTTTTAATGAAATTGTATAATGTGTCAATGTTTTTGTGTTATTTTATTAGTATCAATACAACAGACATCCTGCTCTCTGTTTTGGTATTATCAATGTTTTTAAAAGTCCTGCATTGGTCGACATATGTGAACTTTAAATGTATTGATCTTCTTGTTTGCAGTTTGTTTTTGTTTCCTTCTGGACTCTCTACAATTATGACCGAGAGCTGGTGTATCCTAAAATGCTGGATACGATCATTCCCATCTGGCTCAATCATGCAATGGTGAGATCATTTATTTGTTGTGATATATATTTCAGTATTGACCGACCTTAACTTACTGACTTTAACTTCCAGACCAAATGATGTAGGGCTGGTACTAATGATTAATTCAATAATCGATTAGTTGGGCAGTTATTTTTTTCGATTAATCGAACTTTTAAAAAAATATTTTGCTTATAAATATATAAAACTGTAAGTCAGGGTATTATTTTTGCATAAAAGTATACTTTAAAAATACAAAAGCCACTTACTGAGTTTAACAATCTTTAATT
The DNA here is from genome assembly GCA_903798115.1 of Danio jaintianensis. Classification (NCBI taxonomy): domain Eukaryota; kingdom Metazoa; phylum Chordata; class Actinopteri; order Cypriniformes; family Danionidae; genus Danio; species Danio jaintianensis. The sequence continues at coordinate 749,899 of CAIGQV010019158.1, read as the reverse complement.
TTGAATCTTCAATGAAAAACAGTTTGATTTGAAGAGTAAAACTTCTCTAAATATACAAAATATAAATAAACAAAAAACAAAACAAGTGTTGTACTCCTATTAAATTCACATTATGAAATTAGGCTGCATTCATAATACATTAGGCAAAATACATAAAAAGCTTTTTTGTTTGAAAACATACTTAATTATCTTTTGTTATTTATGTAAATTTAAAGAGCCCCTATTATGGGTTTTTGAAAATGACCTTCCATGCAGTGTGTAACACAGCTCTAAGTGAAGTGAATTATCCAGCTTAGGCTTAAATCTGAAAGTGCACCGTGTTTAAAACTATTGATTCATCTATAAAAGAGTCGACTCATAGTGGTTCGAATGAATCGCTGCGGTAACGAGTCGTTAGCCATGCTGGTGTGACGTCGATATGGAACTCAAGCCCTGCCCATTTGTTGCGCGTGCAGACCCGGGAAAATTTAACCCCCCCGGCCCCGCCCACAAACACTGTAAAAAGAGAAAGACAAACACTGTAGCAGATCCCGGTTGAATCATGTCGCGAAGACGCTGTGCTCTGAAGTGTGAGGGAAAGTTAGTGTTATTTTCCCTACTCAAAGATGAGGCTGTGAAGAGTCAGTGGTTGAAGTTTATTTTTGCAAAAATACCTCAGCATTATAGCACCAGCCTTGTGCTGTGTTCCCGTAATTTTTCTGACGAGTGCTTCAGCAATCTACATGCTTACAACAGGGCATTTGTCGGCTGTTTGTTAAAGGAAGGATCAGAAAAGACTATTGATGTATGATACTTGGTCAGAGCTTGACAGGAACTTTACAGTACACAGTTCATGGATCAGTTCCTTCCTCCAGTTCACAAGTTGCCTCCTTGTTTTCTCTAGCTAGCAAATTATGTATTTAATAGTGTTTTGTTACTTGTAATCACTTGTACTGTATCTGGTTAACTCTTTGTGTTCTCATATCGCGTCTAAAACCACGTTGAAAACGCGACGCGTGCCGCTTTGTTTACGGCTTTAAATGCATTTGTGAGCTTGCGATCCACTGCCGTTTGTCGTTGCTATGGCCACCGTCAGCTGTTCCTACACACGTGCGGCGGTCAAGTTTTAAAATAGTTCAGCTTTTGCCACTGTGTGGATTAATACTAAATGTGTGTCACTGTTTTTACTTATGGTTAAGAATAGAGCAATATGCTGGTGTTAAACTGCATTGCTTTAATGCACTCCTGCATTGGGCTCACACATACACTCTGCACTCTGACTACTTGTTGATAAGCCGTGCTGGGCATTTCTCTCTGTCTCACGCTGAACGCAGTTGACCAATCACAACAGACTGGGTCATTGGACCAATCAGCACAGAAGGTTTGGGAACAAATGAATCGCTGAACGAATCCTATGGGAGTCATTGTAAAGCATACAAATTTCCAAAAAAAGAACCACCACGGGGCATTCCCAAAACATATAAGAGCCTACTTTAGATGAATTACAAAGATGACAAGAGGCAGCCTTTTTGACTGAAATTAAATACGTGTGTTTTCCACCAAGGCAACCCGGGGTGCTGAAAAATAATTGGGTAAACTGGCAATGCGCAGGTTATAGAGACCAAAACAAAGACAGATATTCCCACACTGAACGAACATTTTGAAAGGAGAATAACTGACTTTAGCATTGTTTTTCAGATAAACAAGAATGTTCACTTAGCAAGTTTCTTAAATATCTGCAAACATATTATGGTATTTCTGTGCTTTAGATAAGTGAAAAACTTACATACAGCACTTTTGAACAGTATATGCATGGTTTTTAATCTCTGGTTTGTGTTTTTTCCATAAGCACACAGTGATCATGCCTCTGCTGCTGCTGCAGATGTTCCTTCAGAATCACAGATATCCCAGTCGCACAGCAGGGATTTTCAGTCTGGCTGTGTTTGTGGCTCTGTATCTGTCATGGTAAACTCACGCTGCTTCACACACGCACACACGCGCACACACACGCGCACACACACGCACACACACACACACGCACACACACACACACGCACACACACACACACACACACATTATAAAAGCTTTTGTTCATTTGATGTCTCTTATAATGAATCCACCGCTGGTGTGTTTTCTGCTTCTGTCACCCATCAGGGTGTTGTGGGTGCACCATGCTTCAGGGATTTGGGTGTATCCTATCATGGCTCACTTAAGTCCTGTGGGATTGTGTGTTTTCCTGGGCTGCGCATCGCTCTCCATGGCTCCTCTGTACCTGTTAGGAGAGAAGCTGAGCCTGATGATGTGGAGCAGCACAGGTGAGAAGGATTTTTTAAAACATTATAAAGCATACTGCGTTATTCTGAGACCTCTACACTGTAAAAAAAAAAAAAAAAAAAAAAAAAAAAAGACGATATGACAACAAATAAAAGACGAAAATGACCAAAAAAAGTTTTTATGTTACTTTAACTCATTTTAATAAGTTAATCATGTTTCAACTACATTTTTTAAAAGTTATACAAAGTTTAACTTAATACGTTTAGTCAGTTTGATTGATGTAAGTTGAGATGACGGTAACACTTTAGAAGAATGGTCCATTAGTTAATGTTAGTTAATGTATTTTTTTATGTCCCTAATGGTATGAGTCTATCAATCCCCTGCCTTCACGACAACACACCAATTTCAATTTAAAGAATTTATTAACAAAATGTACAATGATAAAACACAACTGGGAAGCAATAATAGGCTTCAGGAGGGGGAAAGCCCAAAACAAACAAAAGTACACTCTAGCTAGTTAGTAAGTAAAACTGTCTAAACTGACAAAGTAAATTAAATTAACAACAGAAACACTAACTCCCTAATACAACATAAACAACAGAAAAAGGGATTTACAAATAAAATGGCACCCACCTCCCTACGGCTTCCAAACACAAAGATAAGTCTCAAAAGCAGAATGTACGGCTACGTTCACACTGCAAGGCCTAATGTTCAAAATCAGATTTTTTCTCAGATCTGATTTTTTTGCGTAGCTGTTCACACTGTTGTTATAATGTGGCCAATATCAGATTTACAGTGTGAACAGATCATGGTCCTAAACTGACTTGCATGCGCAAAAGTACAACTAAGCACAGCACAAAATGTCTAATTACGCACACAATGTGTGTACTATATGAAGTGAATAAAGCCCATTGTCAGATTGTTTAATATGATTATTGACCTTTTCACAGACAACCGCTGTTTTTTTTATGAACTCTAAATGGTTGTTTTTCTAGTACTAATGTGCATTTCAGTGTTTGAAACCTAAAATACGTGTTTTGTGATGATTTGTTATTAATGAGAAGTGCGGTGCGCGTCTCACTGACCACCGGTGTGTAGTCAACTCATTAAGAGCCTATCGGCATGTTGAAGGATTTTGTCCTTAACAACAAAAAAAGTTTAAAAAGAGCATTAAACTTGTTGCATTTGGTTTTGTTAATGTATTAACTATTTATGTGAAATATAGCTATTTCATGTAGGCCTATGTATTTTCTTCTTTTTATATATGCAATTTTATTATGGTGGCATTTTTAACGAACAATCCTTTTTTTGGTTATAGTTTAATGGTTAATGGTGGTTAACCAGCGCCAGCTGTCATTCAAAAAATATTCAAAATGAACAACCATAAATTTTGGGAGTAAAATATTTGCCCTGGGTAGAGAGTGTTTGCAGCATGAACCAGTGCAGAATAATGACGCGCGTCGATCGAAAATTATGTAAAAGTCACATGAATTCCAACATGACTGTTTACACTGCGGTCGGATTGCAAAACATCAGATCTGTATCTGATTTTACCATATATGAAAGTGGCACAAATCAGAATTTAAAAGATCAGATTCCATGCAGTTTGGGCTGTTCACACTGTCATGACAAAAACAGATCTGAGTCACGTGTAGGCAAAAAAATCAGATTCGGGCCACATTTGCCTGCAATGTAAATGTAGAGGTTTCAAATGCTTTACAAAAAAGATTTTAACTTCAAGTTAACCACAACAGCCACAACACAACCAGGCAGGAGAAAGACAACACTCTGGAAGCAAGCTTCAATGACTAAATTTACATGGACATCAGTAATCGAATTATTAATCTGAATAAGACAATAATATGATTAAGGTGTTAACATGAGTTGCTTTTTGAATGTTCCTTTCATGATCCTGTTTTACATGTTATAGCACATAATTCAATTAACATCATTGCGTCACCACGCTATCCACATTTTCTCCGGAGTTTCATGTAATTTCGGGTGTTTCACTTTTAATTTGTCGATATTAACTGCAGTTTGGCACTTTCACTTTCATTCAGGAATATTTCCCGCGTGGAAATATTCCCCGTGGAAATATTCCCCGCATGTCCCGCGTGGCACACGAGATATTGGATGGGAGTTTGAACTGCTGGAAGAGTGTTGTTTTAATGGAATTTGATACCGCACACCATATGGGGAAAAAAACCCTCAGCATTTCACGATGCAGGTGTCTGTGGTCCTTCAATGACTCTGTAGGTGCAGAGAATAGTGTCAAACAGCCGTGTGTGTATAGACTGTCCTGTCGCAAAATGCGGCGAAAATCCTTCACGACGGTAATAGTTTGATTGCGGTGTTTACATGTCTGTACTGCACTTCAATAATGCCACTCAAATCGGCATACTCCACATGTATTAATTCGGTTTCTGTTTAGTTCGATTATGACCTTAATCAGATTAAATTAATCAAAAATCGCTGTTTACATGGTAGACTCTTAATCAGAGTATTGTCTTAAAATCGGATTATTGGTGTCCATGTAAACATACTCAATGTGGCTTGTCAGCTTTTAAGCTTGCAGGGCAACGAGCAGCAGGTGCAATCAATCAACTTCCTCTCCTCCACACCTGGTTAAGCAACAAGTAACAGAAAGAGAGAGAGGGGGAAAAGAAACCAAACACAACATACAACAATACATTCAAAACAGCATGCAATGTAACAATTTACTAACATCAAGTATTATAAATAATCTTGTAAAGCATTTATTACTCATAGTTCAACATTAACTAATGCATTATTAAAATCCAAATTTGTGCTTGTTAATATTAATGCACATGAACTAATGCAATTTAGCCTAAATAACGTTAACAAAGATGAATAAATACAGTAATAAATGTATTACTAATTGTTTGTTCATGTAAGTAAATACATTAACATGAACTAATAGACTATTATTTTAAAGTGATACAAGATGACTAGAAAGAAATTGAAGGCAGCAAAAAGTCAGGACTTTTTTACCGTGTAAATTTACCTAAAGTCGCCATGAAATTAAAATGTACTATGTTTATTTTGCTAATGCACATTGTTAGTCTTAAAGTCTCCATGAAATCAAAATGGAAGGTTTTTTTTAGGCATTAGTGTCAATACGTTAGTCCTAAGAGTAACACTGTAGCAACAATTCACGCTATTTAATACTGGCTTATTACCTTCCTATTATTAAAATATTAACTATTCGCACTTATAAAGTATGATCTTATTTTACACTACTACCTTTCTAACTATTAATAAGCAGCTAGGTAATAGTTTATTGAGCTAAAAGTCTTAGTTAATGGTTTGGTAATAGCGTAATTGTACATTGAAATAAAGTGTGACCCAAAACAGTGACAAAATTCACATTTATAAGATAGAAACATTCAAAGCTTTAGATTTGTCACTTTCAGTAAAACGAATTTTTTGATTATATCACCTCATACTTTAATTTCACATCAATCAAACTTCTGACCAATCAAATGCTCTTTAATGTTTGATATGTCCCGCCCCCTTTAAGACATTGCTGTCGTTGCTGATGCTGACATTTGTCATTTATTCACTTGTCAAAGAGTGTTCAAACTGACGGTTCACCTAAACACTTGAAAATGTAAGGAAATAACATACAGTTGCTAAACCACAGAACATATTGAACCCATTTGAATTACATGGAAAACTGTATTTTAAATTGCAAAGCACTGAATGGGACCTTTAATGTGGAAGTGAGTGCGAGTGAACAAAAATAAGTGCTAAATATTCAGTTTCTGTTAAAAATACGTCATTATACTAAAATAAAAGTCTGCAGCAACTTTAGGTTCATGCAGACTTAAAAAAAAAAACTGTTGTACACAAAATCCTTTTTTTGGATTATAACCATCAGTCATGTGACTCAGGGTTATTATAGTTTTGCATTTTTTTAAATTAATAATAAAAAAACAAACAATTGATGCTATTTTTAAATTTGCTATGTTTAGTTTGTGTTATTGATGGTGTTGTTATTTGTAGTTTAGTTTTTATTTTGTGAGCACATTTCTGTTTAGTTTTTATACATTATTTGTGCAAAAATAGAAGACATGTTTTACGTTATGGATATAGTTCATCCAGGCAATTGTTATCGCAGAATAAAGCCTAACCGACTTATCGGCAGCCCAATGTGAAGTGGAGCACTGTTGTATGAGACTGAAGGCCTTTATAGACCCATTTCACATTTCCGGGTTTCTCAGTAGCGGAAGGCGTCATAGTTAGGTAAACTTAGAGCGCAGTGAATCGGATAGTACAATAATATTTGCTCAAATACTAAAAGAAAAACTCCACGATGGCGTTATCAAGACTTTCAGAAAAAGGAAAACAAATGTGTGAGACTGATGATGACGGCAGCCTGAGGAAAGAATAACGTAAAATTTGCTCTCAGTACCATAGATGCTGCTTTAGAAACACCTTGCATAAGCGGTAATTCTGTTTTTTGTAATTTGACGCAAAGATGATATAATACATTTATAAATACATATAAATGTTCATAGGTTTAAAAAAAAAATTCTGCGAAAACGACCTCTTTCATCATTTATTAATTCTTTAACTAAGGGCAAAGCTGACAGAAAGGAAGACAGCTGGTGGAGCATACACTAACCTGCGCATTACAAGATGACACCAAACAGCCAAAATCAGTGGCAAAACAGACAAGCATATAAATATGGATGTGAATGTATTTACTTATGGTCAAGATAATTCTAAGTTCCTGGATGTTATTCAGTGATTGTTATCTGGGAATAACATACAGCAGGGAAAATAAGTATTGAACATGTCACCATTTTTCTCAGAAAACATATTTCTAAAGGTGCCGTTGACTTAAAATTTCGCCCGGATGTTGGTAACAACCAAAGAAATCCATATATGCAAAGAAAACTAATCAAATGAATTTACAAATGAAGTTATGCGTATTAAAATAAAATGACGCAGGGAAAAAGTATTGAACACATGAATAAAGGGAGGTGTAGAAAGGCAGTGAAAGCCCAGACAGCAGCTGAAATCTCTCAGTAGTTCTTTAGCAACCCTCTGCCCTTCCTCATTGTAAATGAATATTAGCTGCTTCAGTCCAACATCTACATTAGCAGGATGATGAAGATAAAACCAGGGTGGACATTTCAGCAAGACAATGCTCAAATGCTTTCAGAGAAAGAAAATCAAGCTGTAGAATGGCCCAGACAATCCCCTGACTTGAATCCAATAGAAAATACTAAATAAAGATCAGATTTGATAGACGAGACCCACAGAACCATCAAGATTTTTACACTCTCTTGAAGTCTGTGAATTTTTTATTATTATTTTGATTTTTTTTATTTTTATGTTTGTACTGTTTGGGTTTTTACCCAGTCAACAGCTGCTTTATAAATATAATTCCCAGGAAAAAACATGATGTGTTAAATACTTATTTTCCCCACTGCACCTTGGAATGTAGTGACTGACCAATCAGAATCAAGTATTCCAGGCAGCCGTGTAATAAGCTAAACATATTAAAATATGTTTGAGTATATACAGTGCATCCGGAAAGTATTCATAGCGCTTCACTTTTTCCACATTTTTTATGTTACAGCCTTATTCCAAAATGGATCAAATTCATTTATTTCCTCAAAATTCTACACACAATACCCCATAATGACAATGTGAAGAAATATTTTTTTGAAATTGTTGCAAATTTATTTAAAATAAAAAACCTGAAAAATTACATGTACATAAGTATTCACAGCCTTTGCCGTGAAGCTCTAAATTGAGCTCAGGTACATTCTGTTTCCACTGATCATTCTTGAGATGTTTCAGCAGCTTAATTGGAGTTCACCTGTGGTAAATTCAGTTGATTTGACATGATTTGAAAAGGCATACACCTGTCTATATAAGGTCTCACGGTTGACAGTGCATGTCAAAGCACAAAGCAAGCATGAAGACAAAGGAATTGTCTGTAGACCTCCGAGACAGGATTGTCTCGAGGCACAAGGCTGGGGAAGGTTACAGAAAAATTTCTGCTGCTCTGAAAGTTCCAGTGAGCACAGGGGCCTCCATCATCCGTAAGTGGAAGATGTTTGGAACCACCAGGACTCTTCCTAGAGCTGGCCGGCCATCTAAGCTGAGTGATCGGGGGAGAAGGGCCTTAGTCAGGGAGGTGATCAATAACCCGATGGTCACTCTGTCTGAGCTCCAGCGTTCTTCTGTGGAGAGAGGAGAACCTTACAGAAAGACAACCATCTGTGCAACAATCCACCAATCAGGCCTGTATGGTAGAGTGGCCAGACGGAAGTCACTCCTTAGTACAGGGCATATATCAGCCCGCCTGGAATTTGCCAAAAGGCATCTGAAACAAAATTCTCTGGTCTGATGAGACTAAAATTGAACTCTTTGAAGTGAATGCCAGGCGTTACGTTTGAAGAAAACCAGGCACCGCTCATCACCAGGCTAATACCATCCCTACAGTGAAGCATGGTGGTGGCAGCATCATGCTGTGGGGATGTTTTTCAGCAGCAGGAACTGGAAGACTAGTCAGGATAGAGGGAAAGATGAATGCAGCAATGTACAGAGACATCCTGAATGAAAACCTGCTTCAGTGCTCTTGACCTCAGACTGGGGCGACGGTTCATCTTTCAGCAGGACAATGACCCAAAGCACACCCAAAGCTTGAGTGGCCCAGCCAGAGCCCAGAGCTAAATCCTATTGAACATCTCTGGAGAGATCTGAAAATGGCTTCCCATCCAACCTGATAGAGCTTGAGAGGGACTGCAAAGAGGAATGGGAAAAAATTCCCAAAGACAGGTGTGCCAAGCTTGTGGCATCATATTCAAAAAGGCTTGAGGCTGTAATTGCTGCCAAAGGTGCATCAATAAAAGTATTGAGCAAAGGCTGTGAATACTTATGTACATGTGATTGTTCAGGTTTTTTATTTGTAATAAATTTGCAACAATTAAAAAAAATATTTTTTCACATTGTCATTATGGGGTATTGTGTGTAGAATTTTGAGGAAATAAATGAATTTAACCCATTTTGGAATAAGGCTGTAACATATAAAAAAATGTGGAAAAAGTGAAGCTTTTTTTTATGAATACTTTCCGGATGCACTGTATTCATGCTCTTGACTGATGTATTTTCTTCTGAGCATAAATTTGTTGTCTAACATAAATATTTGTACACATATTTAAGGAAAACACCCAATAAATATTTATATTTTTTCTAATTTTGTCTCTATAGTGGCAAAGTAATGTATTCAAAGGACAATTAAAGAGCATTTGGGACTGCACAGTGATCTCTTAAATAGAATCTTTTATATTTCATCAAGTATCTTTTGTCATATAAACTATTATTACTCAGAATTTTTAGTGGGTGTTTTCTGTAAATAAGTGTAAAAATATGTGTTAGACAACAAATTTGTGCTTGAAAGAAAATAAAATGAACAAGACACCTAATGTATGAAAACAAATCTGAGTTACATTTCCTCCTTGAATCCTTCTCATAGTCTTTGATCAATTTTGATCAATACATTCATCACAAATAAGCTGTAGAGTTGTATGCTGTTATTATAATCCATACTGACTGTTTTTTTTTTTCTTCTATAAGGGAATCAGAAGAAGAAAAAGAAGTAGATGTCTGCAGGACACCACAGTGACTGCGTGGCCCTCAATACCAGCCAAACAGAAGTGATTTTACAGGGAATGAAGGAACAACTTTAATTGCGTTGCTTGTGTTTTATACAAGAGGGCTTCAATTCACAGACAGGCAGACAGGGGCTAGGATACATTCATACTGTACATGTGGTATGTATACACTAATTTTGCTGAAGTTTTATTGCGTTTTTGACTTTTGACCTAATTTTGCTGAATCAAAATTATGCACTTACACTTACAAAAAGAAATGCACTTACAAATTAAAATGCTGTATTTTTAATAGATATCTTTATTTTAACATTGTGAGTTTTCCGAGACTGTAATATCCCAGAATGCTGTGTTGTTTGGTGGTTAAGGGACAGTTAATACTGAGCACTTTTCCATTCTCAGATGTGTTAAAAATAGCCTGAGCTGGTGACCAATTTCCTTTATCAATTTTCAATAATGATTCCTGTATAGTTCTGACAGTTGATGCCAGGCTGTGTGATATATATAATGATTTCTGGAATATTCTCCAGAAGAGTCTCTTGAGGGCTTGTTGGATGACACACTTCTGCCTGTGTGAACTCGGCTAATCTCACCAGTGAAGCCCTTAATGTGATTTTCCGGCTTTACCAAGAGTTTGATGATGGACTTTAATGGAAACATAAGTCTGCCCTAGTAATCGCTCTGTAGCATACATTTGAACTCGCATTCATTCCTTCAGTACGCTCTAGAAATGCTGGGTTATTTCAACCCAAATCGGGTAAAATGTGGACAAACCCGAATGTGGGGTTAAAGGGATAGTTCACCCAAAAATGATCATTTACTCACACTTGTTACAAACCTGTTTGAGTTTCTTTCTTTTGTTGAACACGAAGTAGATCATTTGAAGAAAGCTGGAAACCTGTAATCTCTTGAGAATGAGTAAATAGTGATAACATTTTATCTTTTTGAATTTGGTCCTATACATTTAATTAAAACAATTATCCCAGCGGTTGATTTTGTCCATATTTGACCCAATGTCGGATTAAAATTAAAATTATAATTAAAATTATTTTTGTGTAATGTCACCATCTCACAGTCTGCAGTCCTGGCAATTTGTGTTTACAATACACTCATAATACACTTATTCATGTTCATGAACAAGCGTTTCAGAAATGTTTGCATTTACGTTGTTTAAATGCAGTTACATCACCGGTGGCAAATATGATTTCTGTGCTGATCATGTGATGCTCTGAGATTGTTGATGTCACCAGTGACACTTCAGAGGGCCAATCAGGGTCGCTGTCATTGATTTGCACAATGCAATGATTATCAATGTGTTCTTGAACAATAAAACTGTTCTTTTATCCAGCCGCAGTGTTTTGGCTGTCAGTGTGTGTGTTGCGATCTGCAAATGAGCATCGGTTTCAGCGTGTGTTTGATGCTGATGGAGGAGCAGTGCGTCAGCTGTTTGATAACTTCCTACTTAAGAGACTCTGCTTTAATCAGATTTGCTGTAAGTCCATCAGTTTGCAAAGCTTTGAGAACCTCACCTCATTGTCATCTTCAGTTACTGAGTTCAGCACGAGCTGTAATGGCATTGCAGTCGGAAACACCAGCGACGTGCATTACTAATGAAGGGATTGAGTTTTAAGATCCAGGAAAAATGTTAAAAATATGAATATATTGAAAAACATATTAGTCCCACTTTATGAAGCATGTGGTATTTACAAGGGGCCAATATATTTGTGTTTACACAGCTTCATGGAATATTCGTATTTATAATTTAACTGGGATTTTTACATTATGGTGCTAATGTATATATGTGACCCTCTGTGAAACCCTAAAGAGCATCAAAGTTGAATAAAAATGACAAAAATGTACAATTTCTGTTTATAATAACATGATTTAAATTATCAATACTATGTTTTATTATTTAGAGCAAAGAAAATATCAGAGATTTGCTACCCAAACACTGATTTCAGTCATCTCTGGTTTATTTTCGGAAAAGAAACTCCTTCTGATTCTTATTTCATTGTTAAAACATTTCTTTTGCACCATTAAAGATGGCAAACAGACTTTAAAACCTCTTTAATATCTCCTCACATGGGCGAAAGTCAAGTCAGTCCCTGGAACAACAGGACAGCAAGCGACTTTACCCTGCTTCCACTTTCGGTGGAGATTTTTCTTCTTTATTGTCAAAATTTCAAGAACATTTTATTTGTTTTAAAGCTCGATGTGTGAAGGTAACCTGCTTATTTTAAGGTTCATTTTCCTTTACGTCATAACAGTTAGACCTCTTTTACAAAACTTTTTATATGGCACATAGTCAGGATAATTATGCTTTAGATGTGATAAAGTTGTAAATATATCATAAATTGGAATTTATTAAAAAGATTATCTTCCGATTCTGAAATTAAGCAAATTTTTGACATGGCCTAACTCAGTCAATATTTAAGACATCAAAATTATATTTTCACAGAATCTATCTATACACACACAGTGGTGTAAATAAGTGTTTGCCCCTTGTTTGTTTTTTTTGGCATGTTTGTCACACTTTAGTGTTTCAGATCATCAAACAAATGTAATTATTAATCAAAGATAACACAAGTAAACACATCATGCAGTTTGAAATGAAGGATTTTATTATTAAGGGATAACAAAATGCAAAACTAAATATCCCTGTGTGAAAAAGTGTTTGCCCCTAAACCTAATAACTGGTTGGACAATGCTTGGCAGCACTAACTGCAATCAGTTGTTTTTGATAACTTTCAATGAGTCTGTTACAGCGCTGTGGAGGAATTTTGGACCACTCATCACTTTGCAGAATTGTTGTAATTCAGCCACATTGGAGGGTTTAGAGCATGTCAATGTTAATTTTATTTATATAGCACTATTAAACACAACCAACGGTTGACTAATATGCTGCACAATACAAATCACAAAAAGAAAGATATAAAATTATAGCTAAAATAAGCAATTCTCACTGATAAAATGCCAAATCAAAAAGGTAAGTTTTCAACCTAGATTCATTATATGTGTGTGTGTGTGTGTGTGTGTGTGTGTGTGTGTGTGTGTGT
>CAIGQV010019158.1:686055-736837 GCA_903798115.1 Danio jaintianensis | reverse complement strand
TGTGTGTGTGTGTGTGTGTGTGTGTGTGTGTGTGTGTGTGTGTGTGTGTGTCATTCCAAAGACTAATTGATGCTGTATTGGCCGCAAAAGGAACTAATGAACTATTGTGGTCTAAAACCAGGTGTTTCAGTCCAGCTTATGTGTATATATATATATATATATATATATATATATATAGAAAATATATAAAATTCTGTATTTATGGTAATTTATAACTTATAAACAATGACGGTTGACCAATCAGAACTCAGTTATGTAATAAGGCACCAAGCACAAGCGCATTACAGTTCATTGCGTCATTTCACACGATTTTCAAAATGTCTAAGAGAGCAGTTCAGACCAACTTTTTGCATTCTTTAAAAAGAAGGGAACAGAAGGTATGACGTTTAGTTTAATATTTTATATGTATGCTGTACCTGCCGTGCATAACTGCATTTCAGAACAGTTTAGGCGGCTTGACATGAGTGTAACTTAAGCTGTTCTATATTCACTGTAAAACAGGGCTTGCTAACATTTACTTTAGCGACCCAAGTTTCGCCGTTATTATCTAAGTTACAGCATATTCTAGGTTCCCTGTTTTTAAAATGAACCGTTATTATTATCCCTAAAATCAGAACGCATATATATATATAAACTTTTAATTTTCATGTTTATCAAACCACTCTGTCATCAGTCTTGCTGTGTGTATTGGTGCATTATTGCACCTGATACATGGCACTGCATTCAGGATACAATGTTTGAACCATTGGGTGCATATGGTCCTCCAGAATGGTTCGGTAGTCTTTGGCAATGATCCATCTAGCACAAGTATTGGGCCTAGAGAATGCCATTTGCAGCCCAAACCATCACTGATCCATCCCCATTCTTCACTCTGGGCATGCAAGTCTGGGTGCTACGCTTCTTTAGGGCTTCTCCACACCGTAACTCTCCCGGATGTGGGAAAGACAGTGAAGGTGGACTCACCAGAGAACAATACATGTGGTGCTTCTGGTTTGGCGATGTAAGAGAGAGCAGCAAAGATGAGGATCTCCCAACCAATTTACTTTTAAATATAAAAAGCGTCTTTTTTTAATCTAATTCACGAAATAAAATATAAGAACTATATATAGTTCAAAAAGAGAAATGAGCAACTCTAAACAAAAGCAAAGTACTGCGCCAGCAATGCCTTCAGGTGCTACCCTAGCCGGAAAGTTAGCAGTTATGGCGGCAAACGATACCGCTACCAGCAAAGATACACCTGAAACAGTCAACACGGATAACTTGTCAATGAGTCAGCTAGTCTCCGAATTGGCGAAACAGCGGGCCAGTTTAAAAGAGGACATGGCAAACTTAATTCAAGATTCAGTCAAACTGCTGCAAGCCTCTCTCGATACGCTACGTGAGACAGTAAGCTAGTTCCAACACCGACTCTCGTCTACTGAAGTACTGGCCGGCAAAAACTTCGAAAGACTCGTCGCCGCGGAGGCGACAATTAAATCTTTGAAGCCACAAAATTCATCTCTTGTACAAATTGACGATCTTGAGAACAGATCCAGAAGGTCTAACCTGCATATTATTAACATTTTGGAAGGCAGTGACGATGGAAAAGACCCCGTCGGATTCGTTTCTGGGCTGCTTAAAGACACCATGGACAGCGTGTTTGACAGCCCTCCTGAACTTGAGCGTGTGCACTGTGCGCTTCGCCCCAAGCCTGGACCAGCAAGCCTGGCAGGCTGCAAATATCTAAAAAGTACTTTATTGGCTTCAGAACCACAAGGATGTCTGGTGCATTTTAGAATCGAACTCTTGTACTTCTTCATCCCTACCTGCTTTAGCTTTATCCAAATTGCCCCTTTGTATTTCACTGTATACTCAATGCCTAGTTGTAGTAAATACCCTTAAGATTTGGTTCCAATTTAGATGATCTTTTGATTTTAAAGACTTCTCCATAGCTAGTCCTATATGCAAGAATCACTTATTTTCTCCCGGTCAATTGGACTCAGTCTTTAGTCAATGGCAACAGGCAGGTTTTTTATAAATTCAGTGATCTTTTTATCGATAGTGTTTTTGGTCCAATCTCAATTCTCTCATCAAAATACACACTGCCAAGTTTTTTTGGAGCATATGGACAAACTGTACATTGTTTATACTGTACTGAACGGCTAGATCTGCTCAGTAGCGCATTATTTTCTTCGTCTCAGTTTGTACTATTAATGCATACAACTGCACTCAATCTGCTCTGGCCATTATACTGTTGTTTGCACATAAGCCAATTGCACTAGGCACTTTTTGCATAATAAGCACAATTTTACATAATTAGCTACTATACATTGTTTGCATCTGTTTACATTACTCCACAATCAGTATTATATATTGTTTACATTCATAGATATTTATATATATTCATTTCATAGTTATACTTCTGTCACTTCTGTGTGTATATATGTGCATGACATGTATGAAGTGTATATTATGAAGTGAAGTGAAGTGAAGTGAAGTGTAGTGTGGCCAAGTATGGTGTCCCATACTTGGAATTTGTGCTCTGCATTTAACCCATCCAAGTGCACCCACACAGTTAGTGAACACACACATACCGTGAACACACACCCGGAGCAGTGGGCAGCCATGCTGCGGCGCCCGGGGAGCAGTTGGGGGGAACGGTGCCTTGCTCAAGGGACTCACCTCAGTCGTGGTATTGAGGGTGGTGGAGAGTGCTGGTCATTCACTCCCCCCACCCCCAATTCCCGCTGGTACCGAGTATCGAACCAGCAACCTTCGGATCACGAGTCCAACACTCTAACCACCAGGCCACGACTGCCCATTATGTGTATGACTTCACTGTGGACGGCAAAGTAAGAATTTCATTGTACAGGGAAACTTGTTTCCTTACTGTGCACATGACAATAAACAAATTGAATTGAGTTGAAGATCCCATTTGTTTAGATATTTTCAAATTCGACATCTAATCTACAATTATTGTCCCGCATATCCCTCCATTCTTCCTAATACAGGATTGGATGCAGTACTAAATGTTCCATTACATTTGAAGGGAGTAATTTCTAATGTATATAACACTTTAATGTCAATAAAAAATATTAATCTGGAATAAATCCATGCAGAATGGTCAAAGGATTTGGGAGTGGATATTTCAGAGGAAACCTGGAACGATGCATTATTGAGAGTAAATGGAACAACCTCCTGTACTCGCTTAAGCTTAATTCAATTCAAGGTCCTCCACAGACTTTACTACAACAAGGCTGGACTTTCCAAGATATACACAAATGTAAGTAACACATGTGAGCGATGTCATTCTGCTAAAGCAGATGTGGCTCACATGTTTTGGGCATGCCCCAGACGGTTTGATTATTGGACAACTATATTTAAAATTCTGTCCGAGGCATATAATAAAGACATTAGGCCTAGTTTTGAAATGGCTGTTTTTGGAGTAATAATAATAATAATAATTCCTTACATTTATATAGCGCTTTTCTATACACTCAAAGCGCTTTACACATTGGGGGAATCTCCTTATCCACCACCAGTGTGCAGCATCCACCTGGATGACGCGACGGCAGCCATATTGCGCCAGACCGCACACCACACACCAGCTGATTGGTGGAGAGGAGACAGAGTGATGAAGCCAATTATGATATGGGGATGGTTAGGAGGCCATGATGGACAGAGGCCAGTGGGCAAATTTGGCCAGGATGCCGGGGTTAAACCCCTACTCTTTTTCGAAGGACATCCTGGGATTTTTAATGACCACAGAGAGTCAGGACCTCGGTTTAACGTCTCATCCGAAAGACGGCGCTCACTGAGCAGTATAGAGTCCCCATCAATGTACTGGGGCGTTAGGACCCACACAACCCCCTGTTGGCCTCACTAACACCACTTCCGGCAGCAACCTAGCTTTCCCATGTGGTCTCCCATCCAGGTACTGACCAGGCGCAGCCCTGCTTAGCTTCAGTGGGCGACAGTGGGCGATGTGAGAGTTGCAGAGAGCTAGCTGCCGGTACTTGAACAAGATACAGTCATGTCCAATAATTATCGAGAAGCTTATGCCTTCCCGTGTCTTATGGCTCAGAGAAGAATATTGCTTGATTGTAAATCAAGTAAACCACCTTTAGTTTCAATCTGGTTTAGTGATATGATGCTGTTTTTAAGATTGTAGAAAATTAAATACTCTCTTAGAGGATCCACTAAACGTTTTTATACAGTATGGAATCCAATGATCTCATACTTTGAAAAAGGCGTAACACTTCCCCAAACTAAAACTAATAGGGAAATTAAAAAGTCTATGATTAAAAGGATAATGCAATCAAACTCAATGGGCAAACATTGATGTTAAATACTTCCTCACCGTACTATCAAAACTCTGTCACTATGTAAATATTTAATTTATCTAATTATTTATTTAGTTTATTATTATTATTATTATTATTATTTATTATTATTATCTTTTTTTTTTTTTTTGAAGAGGAGGGGGGTTGTTCATGGGGAAAAATGTAACAAAAATATAAAAATTAATTGGAGTCTTGTCAAATCTTTGTATGTATTATTTCACCTTGTTCTTCCTAAAAAATAAAAAAAGAGAACAATACATGTTTCACATGTCCACAGCCCAAGATTTTTGCTGCTGGCAGCATTGAAACTTGTTTGGCATTGGCACGAGTGACCAAAGGTTTGGCTATAGCAGCCCAGCCATGTATATTGGCCCTGTGGAGCTCCCAACAAACAGTTTTGGTGGGGTGCACATTTAATTCAGCAGTGAGTTGGGCAGCTGTGGATTTTTGTTGTTTTGTATACAATCTAGGTTAGCACCCGGACATCCCTTGCAGTGTTTCAGTTTCATTGTCCAACCCTTGTTTATGTGTGTGTGTGTATATATATATATATATATATATATATATATATATATATAACATACAAATCATGAATTTATTTTGGTAAGTATCAGTGTATATTATAGCTAAATGCATAGGCAACTGTTATGCTGAACATTCAAACAAAGAAACAAAAAATTTTCAAAATGTAAAAATGCTTTTGGTGTGGCGCAGTGGGTAGCGCTGTCACCTCACAGCAAGAAAGTCGCTGGTTCGAGCCTCGGCTGGGTCAGTTGGCATTTCTGTGTGGAGTTTGCATGTTCTCCCCGTGTTCGCGTGGGTTTCCTCCGGGTGCTCCGGTTTCCCCCACAGCCCAAAGACATGTGCTATAGGTGAATTGGGCAAGCTAAATTGTCCGTAGTGTATGTGTGTGAATGGGAGTGTATGGGTGTTTCCCAGTTATGGGTTGCAGCTGGAAGGGCATCCGCTGCGTAAAACAATATGCTGGATAAGTTGGCGGTTCATTCCGCTGTGGCGACCCCAGATTAATAAAGGGACTAAGCCGAAAAGAAAATGAATGAATGAATAAAAATGCTTTTTCTTTTTTCCAAAAAAGTAGTTATATTAACAATCTGTGATATTCTTGGTTAAAAAGTATCAATGAAATGTTATTCTTTCAAAATGTTTAAAAGTTTATTGCAGTTTGGGTATAACCCATATGGGGCCCACATCTCAATGTTGGGTTGACCTTTATTTTCTCTCAGGAATGAAAAAACTAAAGTGACTGGAGTCCAGCCTGAGCCGCTGTGGCTGATAAAGCTGTCCGCCTCAGAGGTCAGCGGCCAGAGAAATGGACTATTTCAGGACTAAGTGGATTAGTTGGTAAGTCGTGAGCAAGTCTGAAATAGCTGCTTTCTTCACTCTTTGGCTTGACATGATGCTTCATGCTAAGAGAGCTGCAGCAGTGGAGATGAGGATGTTCAGCTGGTCTGCATGCGGCCGCCAGCTCTGCTCAGTGGAAAAGATTATTCATCTTAACAGAAGACTACTGATAAAGTGACGTTTGCTCTCTACTAACCCCGAGAGAATTTGATTGAGACCAGTAATCAGATCAGCTGCGGATTCAATGGAGCCAACTCAAAGTACAGTGGATTTTCTCTAGCTGTTTTTGGGTGAGTAATCACAACTTAATTCATTTTAATTAGTCAAATTGAGGATGACTGAACAATTTAACATGATGGTTGCAAAGGAACTGTTTTTTTTCTGAGACAATGTTAAAAATTCTCTGTTAAAATAATCTTATAAGTGTTATATTTCACTAAATCTATGCTAAACTTTATTTTTTGGATTAAGAACGAAAAGTCAATAACATTTACTAAATAATTACTCTTTTTGTTCCACATTACTTTAACTGTCACAAATATAATAAAAAAATATAGTAAACATGGATATGTTCAATACATGTTGCAGTCACACTTTATTTAGTAACACTTTACAGTTCATGACACCTTTATAATCATGACACGACACATGGCATGAATATGAAGGAGGTTTTATGCATGCTTATGACTGTTATTAAGCGTCATTTGCTCAGTTACTTCATTTAAAATGCAAAGATAACATTGTTTGAGATGTCTTTGTTATGGCAACTTGATTTAATCATAAATTGTCATAGATCTGTCATAAACATGATTGTCATGAGGCTATTTTAATTGTGTCATGGATTTTTTTCTGATCACTTTTTTCAGTGGAACAAACTGAATTTGTCCTTAAAAAGTAAAAGTGTAAAAACATATTTATAAGTGTCTTAATATTTAATGACTTTTGTTTAATGATATTTAATACATTTAATTAATATTTAATGACATTTTAAGATGATTTCAATTAGTAGCACTGTAGTTGAGGTCAAGAAAAATAGATTTATGACATGTTTTGTTGTCTTGCTGATGTCAAATTGTCATAACAAAGTCATCATTCAATGTCATCTTTGAAATTAAAATGATAACTGAGCGAATGACACTTGACATAAGCATGTATGTGCATGTCATGATTACAAAGGTCTTATGAACACCTTCAGTTTTACCCTTTATTTTAAGGGGTCCTTGTCAGATTAGAACTATTAATTTAACTTTTGGATAATATTAATTCATATTATACGGTTAGGGTTAGAATGCAGGTTATGTTTAGGGTTAGTTGTATGTAATTATGTATAATTAATTGTAATTACTGTAGTAAGTACATGGAACCTGTAACAAAGACACTCTTGAGATTTTTAGCGTATCCAAAATCAAACTGATGCACACTACTGTTCAACAGTTTTAAGCCAGTAAGTTTAATTCGATTTCTTTTTATTAACACTTTTATTTACCAATGGCACATTATATTGATCCCAACTGACAGTAAAGAAGTTCATAAAATTACATCCTTAAAAAAAAGGATGTTGTGTTTCCACAAAATATTAAGCAGCAAATCTGTATCCAATATTTCATATACTGAAAACTTATACTCAAGTAAAAGTACCATTACTTGATATTACTTATTGTAAATACTACTCAGAGTATATTGATTTAAAATGTATCTCACATCAATGCTTTTTTTTAAGGATATTTCTAAGTGTAAGTTAAATTATTTGCCATTCATAGGCTATAAATTTAAAATGTGAGATTAATTTAATATGAGAACACATTACATTAATGTATGCAGCTATAACCTTACAGAAATCAAGATGATGTGTTTACATGTGGAGTGAAATCTGTGTAATCTAAGAGGTGAAAATCTAACTATACCTATATGTTAATGCTCAGGTCATGACCTTTGACCCCTGATTAACAAGCCATGAGTGTCCAGCAGGTGGCGCTGCAAACCAAGCTCCTGCAGCACTAATAGAATACATGCAGTTTGTGTGAAAATGTAACATTCTGTAGTGCATTAGTGATTGTTTAAGGCCATTTGGTGATTTCAGCCATCATACAGTAGACATGTTCATCTTTATCATCATCTAAACACTCTCATTAGTTGCTTGTGATGATTTTGCATGATCTTGGACACTTTTAATGCTTCACACTGTATATTTTGCTGCACTTATAAAGCGTTGTGTCTTGAGGTCAGTCTGTATGATGGGATTTTTCTATGAGTGATTTGACTAGACAGGAATCACTGTAGAGGAATAAATAAAAATATAAAGTAGTGAATGCAGGTTGAAGGAAAATAGGGCAGTAAAAGTATTAATACAGTACTAAAAATGTACTCTAATACAAATTACTTGTTAAAGTACAATTCCTGAGAAAAAACTACTCAGTTACAGTAATTTGAGTATTTACTTTACATTACTACAAAACAAGTCTTAATGAGGGCAACAGTACAAGGCCTTCGTTGTCGCATTTTGTGCTTCAAAATGCAGTACACGTTTCCACTGTGTGATGGTCCATCCCAGATGCCTCCGAGCCCAGAGAAGTCGATGGCGCTTCTGGACTCTGTTAACATAGGGCTTCCTTTCAAGTGGTACTCACTGCAGAGCCACATGGGCAGAGCTGAGCTCCAGCAAGGTGGAGCTTGAGCTCTAGCTCCTCCTTGCTGCACTTCTTCTACTAGTGATGTCACTGGGGGTTGGGGTTAGGGGTGGGTGAGGGAACGCATTAAAACAGCTTATAGACCATTTCAATGTGGTCATGTCATTGGCCCATGAACATTTCCTGCTTGTTGTCAAACTATTTTATAACTGTAACAAGAGGCAATTCAATCATAACTTAATGTTAAAACAGCTATCATAATATTATATATCAATAAGTGGTTCTCTTTGGACTCTTGGAAGCTGTAGAAATTAAAAATGTAAAACAGGAAATACGTTGGGACCATTGTTATTGTTTACATTCCTCAAAATGGTCTATAGGAGGAGGAGCTGGAGCTCAAGCTCCCCCTCATTGGAGCCCAAGTGGCTCTGCAGCGAGCAGCGTCTCCTTCCTTTTGGCACAGTACAGTTTTAACTGGCATTTGTGGATATAACTGAAGTATTGTGGTACTTGACAAAGGTTAGCCAAAGTAGTCCTGAGCCCATGTGGTGATATCGTTTATAGATGAAGGAGGATTCTTGATGCAGTGCCGCCTGAGGGATCGGAGATCACAGTTGTTCAGCTTAGGTTTGCGCCCTTGTCCTTTACGCACTGAAATTCCTCCAGATTCCTTGAATCTTTTAATGATGTTATGCACTGTTGAAAGTGAAATATCCAAGTATCTTCCCATCTTTCTTTGAGGAACATTGTTTTTAAACATTTCAATATTTTTCTCACGTATTTGTTGGCAAACTGGCGATCCTTGGCTCATCTTTGCTCCTAAAGGACTAGACCTTTCTTGGATGCTGCTTTTGTACCAAATCATAATTACAATCACCTGTTGACATCATCTGTGTCAAATCACATCATATAACCCATTTACCTAATTTCTAGCCCTAAAGTGCTTCTGTCCTAACTTTTTTTTGGAATGTGTTGCAGGTCTGAATGACAGGAAAGGATGTATATTTACAAATGAAATGAAGTTGAGCAGACAAAACATGACATATTTTGTTCATATTGTCTGCAATGAAATACAAGTCAAAGTAAATTTGGAAATCACTACTCTTCTTTTTTTTTTTTTTTTTGCGTTTTCCATACTGTCCCAACCTTTTCTGATTTGAGGTTATACAATAGGGAAAGGCTTCATTAAAAAACAATATTTAAAAAAATCAAACTGACCTCTCTCCCCCTTATTTGTATATATATAATTAATTAATTCCTGAAATTCCATATTTTCTGTAGTGCTAATTCTTTCATTTTTTCTATGCCAAAACAGACATTGCCATGGCTGAGGGAGTATCATGGATTTTGGTGAGGAATTGCAAAAAGTTACATTATTTTAATAGTCAAATAATTTGAATTATCTTCACACTGTGTGTTCCTCTACAGTCTGGTTTTGATTTTGACATTTTCTGATATCCACCTTACTAAGTGACATCTATGTAAAGCATTTGACATCATCATGACATCAGTTTAGCAGGTTTTGCTAATCCGAGTAGACGTTAGTTCCAGACAGTCTTTTCTTAACACAAGTGTGAAAGTGATCAGACTATTAGTTTGTGGTTGTGTTTTTGCAGTGAGGGGTTCCAGTGTTCCCAGACCGCACTACACAATGGTTGGAGAGGCACTGCGTTACGTGATCCCTTGTCATATGCAGTGCTCTATGGGATGTGGAGGACAAGCCTGCAAATACGAGGACCCCTCACACTGGAGTGAGGACCAGCAGGCCATCAGAGGAATCTACTCTTCCTGGTATACACTGATCACATCAAAAACAGATTAAATAGTGGCCTTCACCAGATATGATTTGGCAGTCTAAAGCCCAAAGTTCCCAACACAGCCATTTTTACTGCTGTTCAGTCTTTAGTAGTTTGTTTTTACACTATCGTCTCTATTGTTCTCTATTCTGACCTGGTTCAATGTTGTGGGTACTTTTAGGTAGTGCATAAGTGCCTCCATACTGCCCTGATCACTAAATTAAAACATAGTATTTGCCTGTTGCAGCAGTGCGAATGATCCAGTGTATACTTTTTTTTTTCTCATAAATGCACAGTTGAAAGCAAATTTATTAGCCCTACTGTGAAATTGTAAATTTTTGTAGGTGATGTTTAACAGAGCAAAGAAAATGTTCACAGGTGACTTACATTAGCAGCAGGAGCAATGCTGTTACGCAGAGCCTGAAAATCTGCTAACTTCAGTCAGTATGTGACCACCTGCATGCACAGGGAGCATGTGTTGGTCGCACATTGCGCTGCTGCAACCATGGTACGGCAGAAAAGTTCCTTGATTATTAAGCCAGAATGAGAGTATATATTTCCTAGCCATATAGACAATAGCAACTTTTCATTTTCCGTCAGTATTAGTGCTGCAGAAAGTAAAAGTACATTTAACTACAGAAGTTAAGCTTTAGATAGAAATATTATCAAAAGTCTTTGGTCATTTTTGAGCGAGATGCTAAAGAGCTAATTCGATTCAATGATCTATGCTAAGCTAAGCTAAATGTGCTCCCACTAGACCCAGAGATCGGCTGAATGGATTCAAAAATGGTAAAACTCAACCGTTTAACTCCAGGGTAGCTGTAAAATGAACCCATTTACAAAAAGTTAAATAAAGTGAAGTGTTCCCTTAACGTTTATGCTAAAATAGATTTGTTAGCAATTCATGGCTCCTCTGTTTCTAGGATTACTGATGATATGCTTGCAATGGCCCGTCCTTCCACTGAAATAATTGAAAAATTCAACATAATAGACCAGTTTTTGAGGTAAAACTCATTATCCTATCTAAACGTGGTTTAGGTAGTTTCCTAGTATGTGTTTGGTACACTCTTTTAACTTGCTTTCACTGTGTTAAGATGTGGTTTGAAGACAATTATTAACCTCCAGTGCCCTGGTGAACATGCTAGCTGTGGAAACCCACTGGATCCTGACAGTGGCTTTACTTACCGACCAGAGACCTTCATGGAGGCTGGCAGTGAGTGACACTTTCCTTTTAATCAGCCAAACTTTAAGATTTAAACAACCCTTTCGTGTGTAACGTATAAATATAAATAGGTTAAGGGTATAAAGAATTTTCTTGATGCCTGAATATCACAGTGGCTGTTCTTGTGTCTTCAGGTTATATAAAGGTACTCTTGTTGCTCTATTTTAGTATATTTCTACAACTTTAGATGGATTGACTACGGTGTGGCATCTCTCACATCAATCCTGGATATGGTGAAAGTCATGTCTTTTGCCATCCAAGAAGGCAAAATAGCTGTTCACTGTCATGCAGGGCTTGGCAGAACAGGTATGGTTTCGTTTGGTGTGTTGACATTATGTTTTTAATTGAAGGACTTTTTTTTTTTTTTTGAGTAATGTATAGATTAAAAAACCTTTGGCTGATGGTGGCCTTAAGTTATCATTATTGTGTCCTCAAACAAGACCTTTCACCTCAGGTAACTTCAGGAGGATTGTTTCAATAATGCTGCCATAAATCACTTTGGATAAAAGCATGTACTAAGCACTAAGTGACCATACAGTTTCACAAAACTGTTTTGAAAGACTTAATTAAGCATGCTTTATGAATATGCTACTTTATGCATTGACTAAGGAAATTATAGACAATTGTTTTTTTCTGATCAACTCCAATAGTACACACTTGATCCTGTGTTATTGTTATAACATGCACTGTATACCCAGGCTCATTCGGAATATGTACCAAGAGATAAATGTTAGAGAACCGAGAAATATGTACCCTGGACTACGTTTTCTTGCAGTTTTTGTTTTCACAAATCCACTAGACATATCCACAAATCCATTTTTTTTCATCGTAGGTGTGCTGCTGGCCTGTTACATGCTGTTCACCACACAGATGACAGCAGATCAAGCCATTCTGTTAATTCGAAACAAGCGACCAAACTCCATCCAGACTCGAGGACAGCTCCAGTGTGTCAGGCAGTTCGCTCAGTTCCTTGTCCCGCTAAGAAACCTGTTTGCTAATGCTGAACCCAGAGCTCCGCCTGTTACTCTATCCCAGTTTCTGATCCGTCAGAAACACATCCTGCATGGACTGGAGGCTCGGCAGTTGAGATACATGCCAAAGCTGGTCCCGCTCATCTGCAGGCTCCTCCTGGACATCGCGGAGAACCGTCAGGTTATTGAGGAGGACATCGTTGAGGTTCCTGACATCACATCGGTGGTGGAGAAAACATGTAATGAAAACGCAATGCATAACTTTAACAGAGAGATGCTGGCAAATGGGATGGCTATGATCAAGCCACGTCTTCCAGGTCTACCCAAATCCAACAAAGACAACTCACAGCCGCTTTACTACATCCGTAAGAGCCTTAGCTACAGCGATTCCGATCTGCGGAGGTTAGCAGAATCTCTAAACCTCCCAGATAACCCTCTTTGTGTGTTAGCCAGCATGCAGTTATCTTCCATCAGCAATCAGCTGGGGGCTTTGAGCTGTGTGTCCCAGAACAGTGCAGCTCCTCCGCTAGGGGCCTGTAAGGGCAGTCCCATCTACAGCTCCAGCAGCAATATATGGGAGCTGAAGACTCTGATGGACCAGACAGAAGGATCTCCCCTGCTCAAAAACAGGAGGCAGTCTTTCCTGCAGCGTAGCAGGTCTCTGGGCGTTTCAGATGAGCAGAACACCAACAGCATCGCCAGAATACTGTCCTTCTGGAGGAAGGACAGCAGGAAGAGTCCCGACCTTGAAGAGACTGTAATTACTGAGAAAGAGCACTCGGAGGTGCCCTTCATCACTGTCCAGTCGGAGCTGTCTCTGGAGTCCCGCCGCCTGCTCATGGCTCAGTCTCTTGCAGTGGACCTGGAGAAGGATGGAGAGAAGCAACAAATCCAGAAAGTGGCTGCTTGGCAGGTATGAGCACATTTTGTGGTCAATGGTCCCTTAGGTAGTGGTTGTGGCTAGAAGGGATATAGTTGTGGCTGGAAGTTAATGAAAATTATTTATATTGTTTCTTAAATTACCCCAGGGGTGGTACGGTGTCTCAGTGGTTAGCACTGTCGCCTCACAGCAAGAAGGTTGCTGGTTCGAGTCCCAGCTGGGCCAGTTGGCATTTCTGTGTGGAGTTTGCATGTTCTCCCCGTGTTTGTGAGGGTTCACTATGGGTGCTCCGGTTTCCGCCACAGTCCAAAGACATGCGGTATACGTGAATTGGATGAACTCAATTGGCCGTAGTGTATGAGCTTGTGTGTGTGCTGAGTTGCAGCTGGATAGGGCATCTGATGTGTAAAACATATGCCAGAGTAGTTGGCAGTTCATTCCGCTGTGGCGACCGGTGATAAATCAGGGACTAAACCAAAGCAAAATAAATAAATGAATTACCTTATTTTTATTAACGTCTACCTCTACCCGAACCCTAAACCTACCCATAACAGTAATGAAAAAATAGTAATTATTGTTGAACAGTAATTGCATTGTTGAAATTATAAATAATTCGTATTAACTTCCAACCGCAGCTGTATCTCTTCAAGACTTTACCTTAGTGATGGGTGTTTTCAAAGCTGCTTCATGAAGCATTGAAACCTTAACGAATCTTTTGTTTTGAATCAGTGGTTCGGAGCGCCTATCAAATCGGCAAGGTCACAAGATTTCAGTATACAAGGCTTCGTTACATCATAACTTTTCGGAGATGTTTCAAAAATGTAATGGTTTTCCGCTTGAGGGCGATCTTTGTAATACCATAAAATAAAATCCACATGAATCAAGTGTGTTCACTTAGAACGCCCCCAACTGGCAAATCATTGAATGTTTCATAGTTTTTACAATATCTTGGATATAAGTTGTACAAGTTTGCAGATGTTTTAATGAGATTTTTGTAAAAATTAAAAAGAATAAGTTAATAATAGTTATTAGTCTCTTGTTGGCCAGTTTAGCAGAGCCCAGCATGGAACAAACAGCATATAAGCCTTGAAAATGTATAAACGAACGCATATTATGCAGACACTTTAAATTTAATAATATTAGATAATGAGCTAAGTGCATTTATAGGTTATCTTTGTAATGTAGTTCACACTGTTTGAAAAAGTCAATTCTAATGCACATTTTGCTGGAGTTTTTGTTGCATTTACACAGTTTTGACCACCGGGTGTCTCTAGCAAAACAGTGAATCATTTTGCGAAGCAATTGGTTCAATTGTTTCGAAGCTTTGTTTCTCCCATCAACAGACATTAGCCTATCCTTTTATATCCCTTCAGATCTGAAGAGTTGTGGTCTGTGTCTGATTCTTACTTAGTTTTTGGGTTTTTTTCTCTGGCCAGACAACACTTTTTTTTTCAGAACTTACCTAAGCCACAGTTTATCAGTGTATCTTAAGCAGTGTTGGTTGTAACTAGTGACTAATTAAATAACTAATCCACTGAAAAAGTGAAATAAGGGATTACTGTTAATTGTTAGGTAATTACAGTTACTTATAATATACTTGCTTAAGTACTGTAAATACATTTTGTCAACTAAAGAAGCTTACATTTGTCAAACAAATGAACATGCTTAAGAAACAATTCATTGAATAAGAAATAAAGATAATACATGGCAAGCGGCATCATTGCATTAAAATGTTTCATGTTTTGATACATCTCAAATTCAAAATATAAAATCCATTTAATTTATATTGTCGAGATTTATAATGATTTTAAATAGTACTAAGTCTAGTAATCAAATTCCTTATTGAGTCATTAAACAACAAATTCAATCACATTATTATTAATTAATTACTTTTTTTTTTAAATAGCTTACCCAACATTAATTTATTATTATTTTTTTTTTTTTAGTGGTTTTTCACCTTTAATTGGATAGGACAGTGAAGGTTACAGACAGGAAAGTATTGGGAGTGGAGAGAGGGGAAGGGTTGGCAAAGGACCTTAAGTCGGGAATCGAACTTGGGTTGTCATGAGAACCACAGTGCTATATGTCGGTGCGCTTAACCACTACCACTAGGCCATTGGTGCCGACAGCCAACATCAATCTTAACCATTTTATAGAAGCTGCATGCCAGAGTGGATTCCTACTATTTTATTATTTGTTCTAACAAAAGTTTGGGTGGTACATATTCATTTACTCTGAGCAGTCATCTCTTAAAGGGATAGTTCACTTAAAAATGAACATTCTGTCCTCATTTACTCATTACAAGCACAAAAGAAGATATTTAGAAAAATGCTGGAAGCCTGTAACCAATGACTTGAATAGAATTTCCCCCCTACTATGGAAGTCAGTAGTTAACGGCTTCTTTATTGTTCAACAGAAAAAGATAAGTCATAAAGGTTTGGAACAACTTGAGTGAGAGTAAATAGTGAACTATCCCTTTAAGCAAGTCACTCTTTATCTGTCCTACTTGTGGCATCCCTCAGCATTTGGCTTTTTGGCTGGTTTCCAGTAAATCCAGTTAAGTAAATCCTAGAGAGGCCAAATGTGTATACTGTACCTCCTATTAAGGATGAACACATGTATAGCTCCTCTTAAAAGGACAGTTCACCCAAAAATGAAAATTCTGTCATCATTTACTCTCTCCCTTTGCTTGTTACAAACCTTTATGACTTCTTCTGTTGAACACAAAATGAGATATTTAGAAAAATGTTGAAAAACAATTTTTTTTTCCTACTTTGGAAGTCAAGGGTTTTCAGCTTTCTTCAAATCATCTTCCTTTGTGTTCAGCAGAAGAAAGAAACTCTTATAACAACTTTAAGATGATTAAATAGTGAGTACATTTTCATTTTTGGGTGAACTATTCATATGACATGCTTTTAATCAAAGCGACTTACAAATGAAAATAAAAGATGCACTTCAAATCAACAGAGAGCAGCAATATAGATGCCATCCAAGTTAGTTTAGCGAGGTTTGTGTATGTGTATATGTGTGTTCAGAGTGGAAAGAGTGTCCTACAGGTGGTTTGTTCAGCCCACTCACCTGTGTGAAGCACACTCAGCATTGCACAATGTTTTTTCAGTGTTTTTTTTGTGCTGCTAAAATGTACGCAGTCTTTAAAACCAACAGCATGTCCTGCTATTGACAATTCTACATCCTGGTCCTTTCAGTTATTTTCAGTATGGATAATCTTAGTCTGCTACATACGATCCATCCTCATAATCCTGTCAAACACAAGCAGCTCTGCATTATAGACACAGTTGTTGTCTCATCTGGCTAAGCAGCAATACAGTTTGTATCATTTTAGGAAATATGACCTAGGATTTCCGAATGCATAACGTTCATTCTTTACACAGGCGGATCTTAATCGGCAGGGTGCGTGGGAGCGACTGTGCTTGGAAAAAGACCCCTTTATTCTGACTGGAATCCTGTGGTCGTGGCTGGAGCAGCTCAGAGAACCAATCATCTCGGCTCATGATGTCCACATGCTCACAGAGTCCCATCAGGACCCCCAAACCATCCTCAGCAGCCTAGACAGGGTAGGATTTAACACTTGTGTGGTATTAGAATTATGTATAGACAACTATCAGAAATGACCCACCTTCACTAAACCTCTAAACTAAAGCATTTTCAAATCTGTTTTGCATGAGGAAACAACCTTATAGTTAATCACAAACTCTGTGAATGTCTAGGTTTTCTCTCGTCAGTGGGGAGTATTTCATCAATGTCAAAGTAAAAGTTTATATTTTCTAATGCTAAAGAGACCTGCGTAGGTTTAAAACGTTTTTAGCAAGACAGTATTCATAAGTTAAAGCAGCAGATTCTTATTGTGTGTGTGTTTTAATATACTGTACCCCTGGTTTCAGAGACAAGGCTTAAGGCTAGTACTAGACAAAATTTCGTATGAGCTGTCTAAATTAAAAATCACTTGGAGTGACAAATAAAAATACGTCAGTGCCAGTGTTGGGTGTAATTAGTTACAAAGTAAACTAGTTACGGTAATTAAATGACTTTTCTGCTGAAAAAGTAAAGGAATTACTTTTTAAAATGTAATTACGGTTACTTAAAATGTACTTGTCTTAATTACTGTGCATAGTAATACAATTTATTACTCAATTACTCAATTTATTACTCAATTACTCAATTTATTATTCAATAGTTCTGTATAAATCATAAATGCATTTTTCATTTATCAAGACAAATTCATATACTTACAAAAAATAATTAATTGTGAAATTAGTTCAAGACAATGTTAGGTATAAATTCAGAGTGATTGTAAATATATATTTTGTGTTGTTTAGATATTAACTTTTTTATTTGTCCAACACTGCATATGACATTTAAATGTATGCCAGTGTATGATGATATGTGTGAGATATGATGTTATTACTTTAAAATTTTTTGTGTATTGATACATTGTTTAATTTGATACAAGTGTTAATTTTTCAAACAAACCAGGTCAGCCTGATCTCACAAGGAAACTTAAGTATTTTATGTTTTGTCAGTTTAGTGGCGAATTCGTACAAATCTAAATCAAAAAGTTACGAATTGTCATGAGATTGTGTTGAAAAGGTCGAATTTAACGAGTCAAATTTAAAGAATTAGGAAGTTCTATTGTATGCATTGAGATTTGTGTGGATTAGTTTTTAGTCAAGTAATTAAATTAGGTATTGAGTAATTATGTTACTTTTCAGATTTAATTTAATTTAAATACAATTTAAATGTTGTACACTGTAAAAAAAATTCTGGTGGGGTGCCGGAAAAAAAACGTAAAATAACGGCCGTTAAATAACAGAAATTTACTGTAAAATAACAGACGTTAAAGTACAGAAATTTACCATAAATCAATTTGGCAGAAAAATTCTGTTATTTTAACGTCCGTCATTTTACAGTAAATTTCCATTATTTTACGGTTTTTTTCCGGCAGCTGGGGTGCCGGAAGAAAAAACGTAAAATAGCGGATTTTTTTTACAGTGTAGCTAATAATTAATTACTTTTTTTGAAGTAACTTACCCAATACTAGTCAGTGCCACATGATTTTTCATGATACACACTAATGTCAGTTTTATAAAAGCTGCTTAATTATCTAATGGGCTCCAAGCCCGGGACTTTGAATTTAAATATAAGGCCACCCGGACTCATACGGTGAATTGTCATGACATAATAAACTCCCTGTGTTAAATGTTGAACTCACACCAGACAAGAATCACAGCATTAAATCGCATTTTGCCATTCATGGCATGTCTATAAAATACGAACATTTATTTTACCAAAGCAGATTTCTCTATGAGTTTTCTCTCTTCATGTTGCTTACATTTAAACATCTTTTACATTTGAACAACCAAATGAATGCCTAGGTCTATTTATCTGACTATATTCTGATTATATTATACTATCTTTGCTGTTCAAAGAACCTCATGAAATAAAGTCACGGCAACCTTTCACTAGGAGTTGTTTGGTGGCCTTAAAAATGGTCGGTGCAAACAGCCCGGCTCCCATTGTAGGATTTTTAATAATCCTAAACAATTAGCATGTCAGACTGCAGGAATATGATCCCCATGTCACACTGTTGGATCTCAGTTTTCATAATGTCAGACTGAACAACAATTGACACACAAGAACAACAATTGACACACAAGAAAACTCACTTGGAGTTTGACGTCATTCATCCATGACACTTTCACTATCCCACGTTCTGACATGATACCTCACGGTAAACATAAACAAACTGTAGCTGTAATTTTGCTCACAGCGTGCCTCAATAATAAAACCAGAACAAAGCGGTTTTCACATTCCCCAGTGCTAGTCTGAAGTTGTTATGCAGATTGCGTCATCAGATTCTGCGCTCCTATTGGCTCTTAGTTTGACGCTCGTCGTAGCGGAATCGCATTGCAGGAAAAAGTCTGAAATCTTTGGAAGCTGCCAGAACTTTATCGTTAGTAAAATCTGACTGCAACTGCCATTTAAGCGGCTGTTGGTGAACATGTCAAACCAATGCCGACAAATCTGCAGCAAATCTGCTATCATGTCAATATGGACCAAAATCTCTGAGGAATATTTCCAGTACCTTGTTGAATTTATGCCACGAAGGATTAAGGCAGTTCTGAAGGCAAAAGGGGGTCCAAACCGATACTAGTAAGGTGTATCTAATAAAGTGGCCTGTGAGTGTAAAGCACTGAGATGCTTACAGTGACCTGAGCTCGAGTCCCGGCTCCAGATCCTTTGCTGATCCTTCCCCCCTCTCTCTCTGCTCCCCACACTTTCCTGTTTATCCTATAAAATAAAGGTTGAAAAACCCTATAAAAAATAAATATATCAAATACACAATCCTCAAGTTAACATTGCCCCTGATCACTTTAACCCACTTTTCTTCAGGCTTCGAGGGAAACGGTGATGTGCATTCTGGACTGTTTCGCTCATTTGTTCACAATTTCTGAGGGAGTTGAGAGCGCATTTCTGGAACGAGCTACCAAGGCTTTCACAAAGGTATTGTATGCTATTCTGCCATATGCTTAAAGGGTCTGTATGTGAGAATTTTCCAGTATTAACACAATTTTGTGGCTTACAAAAAACATTATATATTTGTATGTCCACTGGGCACATGAATAGCCCTATTTTGGACTGGACCATATTCACTGAGAATGCACACGCTCTCTGCACAGGTCGATTAAAGGGATAGTTTAGCCAAAAATGTAAATTTACTCATTATTTACGCAACCTCAGGTGATTCAAAATATTTTATTAAACCTTTAGTAAACCTGAAACCATTGGCATCCATAGTAGGACAAACAAATACTATAGAAGTCAATGGTTACAGGTTTCCAGCATTTTTCAAAATATCTTATTTTGTGTTTATCAGAATAAAGACACTTAAACAGGTTTGTGACAAGGGAAGGAACAGTAAGTGATGACACAATATTTCATTTTGGGTGAACTATCTATTGGGTGAAGACCGTAGTGGGTCCCATTCATCATTTTAGATTGTAACACTGTAGGTTACGTACTAATTCTCACTAATAACTAGTGGTTACTGTACCTGTATATTGTTAAGATATTGTCTCTTTATTAGTATTTATAATGCACATATTCTGCATGATCTTATTTTACATCCCTATGCCTGCCCAATACCCAAACCCAAGTACTACTTTAATTAACAAGCAGCGAAATAATAATTTATTTAGGCAAAAGTCATAGTTAATGGTTTGTTTATATTGACAATTAAAATAAAGTGTGATCTTTTAGCTTTCACATGTCTGTGCTATAATTCCTTAATGCGCACTTCTGCTGAGCCCACAATGAGGCCTGTTCATAGCAGACACAAGGGTTCGGGGTACCGGATGGGATTTGGCCTATGAAAACCTGTAGACTGATTTTTATTAAAGGGATTTTTACCAGGAATATCAAAAACAAATGTGGCTATTGCACAAATCAAGCAATAGTCTGACATAGCCAGACTATATACGGCCTTTAGTCTCAATTATACTTTATAATCAATCTCTCATAACAGTTTAATTTTAATCATCTCATGTCGACATGATTCAGGTGAACTGCAGAGCTTGTGCAAGCATATCAAAATCAGTGTGTCAAAGGTTATTTTCTTCAGTTACCAGGTTTTTTTTTTTTTACTTCTAATCAAAGAACTAAAAAAACATTAGCATGGGTTTGTGTCAAAGCTATGTTTCCATTTAAAGATGGGAATTAGACTGGAATATCGCATATGAAAGATAAGTGAATAAAGCAGTGTTCCATCCAATGAGTCAAAGAGAACAGAATCATCACTTCCTGATAAACTGGCGCAAAATATCAAACAGAAAAATGGAGTTTGTTGTGGTAGAAGAAGCCACTGTGGGCCTTTTTTCTTCTATAATAAATGACTTGTGTCTCTGTAGACAAAACACGATAAACACACGGTGGCTTTTGGAGGTGCAATACACTCTTTTGGGGGTGCAGACTCTCAAGAGAGTTCTGAAGGTAATTATAATAGAATAATAATACTGAACCACTGTGATGACAGACTTTAACTGAGGGATTTTAGAAATCTCCAAAACAACATTTCAGATGTTTTCCAATATTCTCGCTAGTAGTCTCTGCTATTTTGTCGATTAATGCCGTCCCATCACACACATTTGTATCATCACATGATCTGTTAAAACTTTTTTGATGCGCATGCTGGAATTTATTCAGTAAATGTTTTTCCATCGTAGTTTATGCACATTTTTTCTTATTGGATAAAAAGTTTATCCAGCTCCGTTATGTGCATACATTTTTATGCACATTTACAAAATTTTTGCGAATTTTATATGCAATATTCCAAAATGCACATTAAAATAGGTGTTTGGAAACACTGTGTTGTCATCCAAACGCTGCTCTTGGCATCATTTGTTTTCTTTGCTGCTAATCAAAGAACGAAAAAGTACTTTTCTATTTGTTTATCGGGTCATTGAATGGGTTACCACTAACAACAAGGTTTTCTGCTAACAACAAGGTTTTCTGAATTCTGCATATAGCCCCTTTAAATATATTAAAGGTGCAGTATGTAAGTTTGACACCCAGTGGTTGAACTAGGTATTGCATTGTTGGATCAAAACAAATGCAAGCGCAGGTTGCCAGTTTGAGGACCAGGAGCGAGCCTATTGAGCCTAAAGTCTGATTTGAACAGTGTTCTAAATAAAAGCAACAGCACGCGATAGAGGAAATATTTTCAGATTAAAAGGAGTTTTTGTCCTAACCAACACCTGAAATTGAAATATTAGAAACGGCTTCTATTTCTCACAGGTGAACAACAGGATAAATGACAATGATCACCTCAGGTGCACCTCATGTGCTTTATTCAGTGTTAAATGCTAACAATGTGAGTTTGAATGCCGTTTTACATGACATTTATTGTCATATACTGAAAGCAGCAGCAGATAGTTCACCTCAGATCTTGAAAATAAAATAAACCGTTTGAAATTGAACTTTAGAACTGTGAAATAATGCAAACCAACAAATATCAGTGATTCAGCATCTACATTTAATAATGTTAAAGAGGTTTAATATGTATTAATTCAATTGTGAACCTTACCATTTCGTGAGTGAGTGCATATTCTGTGCTTCTGAATGGCTGTATTTAAATTTCTGTCATGTTTCGTCTGGTGCAAACAGCCAAATTGCTTATTACTGCAAATCTCGTCACGTAGCGTGTTGTTAGGACACAGGGTTACAATGTAACCTGCTCACCTAATGTTTACGTTCGGAATATTTATATTATTTGCTAATTAATAACCTCATGTGGAGCTCTGAATCTGCGTCTCATTTCGGAGTCTGCTACTGTCCACTGGAGGTCGCATTTCGGTCACGGGCGCATGCTTTGAGAGCCTTTCTGAATGAAATACGCTGTTTTCCAACAAGGCAACCCAGGCTGCTGAAATATAATTGGCTAAAGTGGCAGTGGGCGGGTTAAAGGGACCAAAACAAAGACACACGTTCTGGCACGTAACTTGCATTTTCAAAACAGAATATCTGACTTCAGCATTGTTTTTCAGATAAAAAAGAATGTTCACTTAGCATGTTTCTTCTGCAAACATATTATGGTATTTTTATGCTTTAGAAGAGTCAAAAACTTACATACAGCACCTTTAAATATATATCAAATAAGCAAGCCTGTATGCATAGTTCTGTTGAACATAAATGGGAGAACAATATCTCTGCTTTTTGTGCTGTTTTGTCCATACACATTGGTGTTCTCTTCAGGTGAAAAACACAGATGATGGGAAGAGCGTTCATGAAATCATGAAGAAGGTCTTGAAGCTGGTTCTGGATCATTTGAGGTCGATTGCTATGAATGAGTTTGAGGTGTAACAGGTAAATCACAAACTAAATCCTACAAAGAGAATGCATACATTTACATTATTTAATTAACCGTATTAAAGATGCACCACACACACACACACACACATCTGCTTTGTCAACTGATTGAAAAGGGACAGTAAATATCTCAGGTCTTGATTCAGATGAATGTCATGCACGACAACTTAATGTAGCCTTTATGTAGACTGAATTACAATGCTCTGTTAAGGTCAAAAGTTGATTGTTTTGATGGCAAAAATCACACTGTTAATGTATTATGTGCCATGGTGCTAATTCTTGAAAAGCATTGCAACTGAAACCTCATTTTGTTTTGTACCATCTTTGTACAGTTATTTGTAATAAAATAATTAGATACACTACAAGAAATGAAAAGCGTCTTTATTTTACTTTGGCATACAAGTGTTATAAGCTAACAGACATTGTAATCGTACAGTTAAGCTTTTGGGAATGGGTATTCATTAAAGGGTTAGTTCACCCACAATTAAAATTCTATTATTAAATACCCCCACTCATGTTATTCCAATCCCCTGAGACCTTCATTTACCTTCAAACACAAATAATTATAATTTAGACGAAATCTGAGAGCTCCCTTATCCTCCGTATATGGCCAAAAACATTGTCAAAACAGTCCATGTGTCTTCAGTGGTCCAACTATCATCATGCGAAGCTCCAAGAGCACTTTTGTGCACCAAAATAAACTGCAACAATTACTTTGTTTGCCAATTTTTTCTCTTCCGCTGCCTCAGGTCAGGGTGTGCTTTGGTTCAGGGTTGGGGTGGTGGTAGACGTTATTAAAACACAATGTAATCGGTAATTTAATAAACAATATAAATAATTCTCATTAACTGCCGACCACAGGTGTATCCCTTCTACCAACAATCCACACCCTGACATGAGGCAGTGATAGAGAAGACATTGGCAAACAGAGTCATTTTTACGGATTTATTGGTGCACAAAAGTGTTCTTGGAGCTTCATATGATTACGGTTAAACTGAAAACTTAAAACATTTTTATTCGCCAATGTCTTCCGCATCAGATCAGGGTGCGAATTTACTATGGGCAAGTTATTTGTGGTTTTTTATTTGGTGCACAAAAGTGTTTTTGGAGTTTCATATAATTACATTTGAGCCACTGAAGACACATGAACTGTTTTGATCATATTTTGGTTCCTTTTCTGTACTTTGAGACCATTCTCGGGACCATTGCTGTCAATGGAGGACGAGGGAGCTTTCAGAATTCATCTTAAAATATTTTCATTTGTGTTCAGCAGATGAACGAAAGGTCTCAAATGACACACGGGAGAGTAATTAATGACAGCATTTAAATTTGTGTGTGAACTAACCCTTTAAAACAATTTTAGCAAATAAATTGGTAAAAAATGTTTTTCTAAAGTGACAGTTAAGGGTTAAGAAGAGTTTTTTTGTTTGTGTTTTAATTGTCTAATTAATGCAGAAAGTGAAATGATCATTCTGTAGATGAATCTGGTCAGTGAGTAAAAAAAAATAAATATGTAAATACATTTGGTGGTTTTGAGGTCAGAAATCAAAGGTATAAGCCTTCAGGACGTCCTTCCCATCCACCGACTCCACAGAGGCCACAATACTCGAATAATCACAAGCAACGTTGGTGAATCCTCTGCAAAAATATATTTAAAAAAGTCCTGTTAAATAAATACCTGTTAAAACTCAGGGTGCGTCTCAATCAGCTCCCTAGCTCCTGAGGTCGTGTACATGAATTCAGACACTGGTAAGAGCAGTGATGAGTTTGGTTCACTACACATTGGGACGCACTGAGTGACATAAGAATGTCCTTGTTGTACAACATCACAACTGGAATTTATAAACAACAGCAGAACTAATATTTTTCATACATGAATTTTACGTTACATTGCATTTTAATTTGAGTTTTTAAAAGTACATTATAGTTAAATAATCTGATTGTTTCATACGGCAGCAACATTTCAACCATTTAACGATTATAAATGTTTGCAAGATTGTTCTTAATATGAAATCATAATTTACAATCTTTATTTTGCTCTCTCACATTGTTATTTTTAAGGTGCATGATTGATCAGTGTAAGGCAATCCACTGAAAAAATTTGTTTGTTTTGGTAATCTTCAATGAAAGTCTGACTATTTGCTTCCGCGTTTGGAGTGGCGGTCCTTCTGTTGACATCAACCTGAGGGTTTCCATAGCAACTGCATACTAAAACCCTCTCTTACCGTTACATCAGAGCCATAGAGAGAAAGTTGCAACAACTCCAATGGAAATTTTTTTCAACAGAAATGGTGGAAGCATCTCACTAATTCCCGAAAGTTAGCACTTACAGCCGAGTTACCGTTGAAGACGGCTGGTTTTGCACTTTTGAAAGGTACATCGTTTTTAAAAATAATATTATGTATGTTTTAATGTTATCTAACATTATTTGAATTAACCGTGAATCACTTCCTGAAACTATTTGAATCTACATGAATAAAGTGACAATAAAATTTTTTGTAATTCCGTTGATGCAACTGTTTCTCTCTATAGCTCTGTGTTATGTTTGCTACGAGGGAATGATGCGCAAAAGAAAGCCCCACCCCCTACACAATATTCAGTTTCAGTTTGGCAGTACATCAACATACTGAAATAAAAGTCTCAGCAACTTCTTCCAGTTCTTGCAGACTTTAAATATAAATAAAAAAAAGTCACTGTCATTATGTTTGATGATTTAATTTACGTGATTCATATTTTGCGCTCCCAAACTTCGCTTAAGGGCACATAGTGCGCATCGATGCTCCCTGATGTTCATTTTGGGACTTTTCAGGGAGCAAACATTTAAGTGCACTTGACTATTGAACAAGGGAGCTAATGAGACTCACCCACTGTTTATGTAAAAGACTCTTTCAAATATGAACGATGATGCTGTACCTGGACCTTGTGTGGGATCCTCCGAGCAGGTGATACTGGC
Source organism: Danio jaintianensis (assembly GCA_903798115.1). Taxonomy (NCBI): domain Eukaryota; kingdom Metazoa; phylum Chordata; class Actinopteri; order Cypriniformes; family Danionidae; genus Danio; species Danio jaintianensis. Next base: position 710,822 of record CAIGQV010019158.1, on the reverse strand, counting down.
TCTCCAGCGTAAGCCTGTGTTCGGAGTCAGTTCTCCAGGTCAGTATTTTGAGAGACAGATCACGAGATGCCGTCACGACCCTAAAACTGTCCTGCAAAGACCAACACAGTGCTTTTATTCATTAATGAACATAGAATTTCACGTATCAGGACAAATAATAACAAAACTATATGGTCCTTGGCAGGTCTTAAAGTTTGTAAGATAAAACCTCAGGTAAACAACATCACATGACATCTCACACCGTGTTATCATTTATTGAACAAAAATAAAGACAAGATAGAAATCAGTAATGATTAAAATCCTCTGATTGGCTTTAATTTTGTTCAATTAGTTGTAATTTTGATGCTATTTTTAAAATTATTGTAAATATCAGTTTATCTTTAGTTCGTTTCATTAATGGTTTTGTTAGTTTTAGTTTAGTTTTTATTTTGTGAAAACATTTTCATTTAGTTTTTATATATTTAGTTTCAGTTTTAGTGAATCTAGTTTAACAGAACACGTCCAGTGTCATCCAAGTTAAGTGTTCTCACAGTTTACATTATGTCTTGTGCAAAGCTCTTAGTGATGAAAATAAAATAACTGTTTAAACAAAACACTAAATCCAAAACCACAGGACTACAATGAATAAAATTTGAATATACATATTTGAATATATTTTTTTCATATTAAAGATAGTTCTTTATATGTAGTTAAGCATGCCTAGTTTATATTTTTTGGCAATGGAAGAAAAGAACACGTTTTGTGTTTATATATGAAAATATGTTTAATCGTGTTTGACTGATGTGTTTGTCTGGTAAAGTGCATCTACAGGTGTTTCTCTAAACAGCCGTAGGTCCGATTTTCAGTCAAAGACTGAGTGCTTATTAATTCTAAAAACAATTACTCATTTTTACTATTATTTTATTTCAGTTAGTTTTTCAGTAACTGTTGTTAAAGGGACAGTTCACCCAAAAATGAAAATGTACTCACTATTTACATACCCTCAAGTGGTTCCAAGTTGCTTTCATCTGTTGAACACAAAAGAAGATATATTAAAGAAAGCTGAAAACCTGTAACCACTGACTTCCATGGTAGGAAAAACAAATACTATGGAAGTCACTGGTTACAGGTTTTCAGTTTTCTTCAAAATATCTTCTTTTGTGATGAACAGATGACTCATAAAGGTTTGAAACCATTTGATGGGGAGTAAATGTTATTTTTTGGGTGAACTATCCCTTTAATTTTAGTCAGTTTTAGCTTTCATTTATTGTGAATTTCTGATTTTATGTCAGTTCATGAAAATGTTTTATGACCAATAGTTTTAGTTTTCGTGTACTAAAATAACCTTGGTGTTCACACACACCTGAAGCTCCAGACCAGCGCAGTGATCAAACTTCTGCTGATCATCAGTCTAACATTTTTGTTAATGCTATATGTTGTTCATCTGAGGTTTTATTTCCCAAATTTTAAGACCTGCCAGAGGTCAGATCATTTTTCGATAACTTCACTGGGGTGTCCCAAATTTTTCACATCACAGTACATTATGTGCATCTGTTTACAGGATAACTTTTAGTGAAGGAGAATGGTGAAACAGCTTACCACACAAAGAGCAGTGATTGGCTGTAAATGATCTTCAAAACTAGCTACGAGTTCTCCTTTAATGGTGTAGACCTTCAGATGGTTTCCGTCTGCAAGCAGAACAGTGCTGCTCCCTCTGGCCTGCAGAATGACGTCTGAACGATGGCTCAGATCAACCTGAAAAGATGCAACTTGCTGAGCTGAAATGGGAAAGCATGACATACTGTATCAGAAAATTATGCACACTCTAGGCAAGTGAGGATTGTAAACAATAAATAAATAACAGGGCGACAGGGTGACTCAGTGGTTAGCACTGTCGCCTCACAGCAAGAAGGTCTCTGGTTCGAGTCCCGGCTGGGTTAGTTGGCATTTCTGTGTGAAGTTTGCATGTTCTCCCCGTGTTGGCGTGGGTTTCCTCCACAGTCCAAAGACATGCGCTATAGGTGAATTGAATGAACTAAATTGGCCGTAGTGTATGTGTGAATGAGTGTGTATGGATGTTTCCCAGTACTGGGTTGCAGCTGAAAGGGCATCCGCTGTGTAAAACATATGCTGGGTAAGTTGGCGGTTCATTCTGCTGTGGCAACCCCTGATGAATTAAGGGACTAAGCCGAAGGAAAATGAATGAAATGAAATAAATAACATTAAAGGGACAGTTCAACCAAAGATTTTCATTTCCTCACCATTTACTCAACTTCTAATCTTTGAGAAAGAAGATATTCCGAAGAATGCTGGGAAAAAAAACAGCCGTTGACATCTATAGTAGGATTGCTAGTCAATGGCTGCTTGTCCAGCTTTCTTCAAAATATCTTTTGTGTTCAACAGAAAAAAAGAAACTCATATAGGTTTGAAAGAAGTGGAGGGTGAGTAAATGCTGGCAGAATTGACAGTTTTGGCTGAACTGTCAATTCAATTCATCTTTACTTCTATAGCACTTATTACAATGTAGATTGTGTCAAAGCGCATAGCATATGTCAAAGTTTGGCAACATTTTTAAAATGAAAAAACGCAGTTTTACAGATGCTAGAAATGTGGCCTTCAAATGACAGGCTGCTATCAAAAATCACCACCAAATTTGTAACTGAAGAAGAGGACTGAACTGAAAATCCCTCAAGGGTTAGACAGTATTCTAGGTTTTTGCATGTGAGGTTTTTGGGTCCAATAAGAAAGACCATGAAGAAGATTTTTTTTATCCTCTAAAAGTATTCTCTATAAGTATTATCTAAGAGTGTGTGCAGTAAACATGAGCCAGGCTAAAACTGGGTTTGTGTAAGATGAGTAAGCCGGCACATAGCAACACTATGAGAAGGCTATGCTGAAGAATGACTGATTATGTAGAATAACTGAATATGTAAAGCACTGATTATATATGTTAACATTCATATGAAGCTATATGTGTAAGAGGTAATCAGGAGAGTGAGTAACATATTATCAAGTTAATATGCCATCATGACAATGTATGTAAACCATTATAAACATACTAGAAGAATTTAGCAAAGGCAACACTGGAATGTAAACCTTAACCTGAGCCAGATGGGCACAGAGCCAAGAATATAACAGATAAATGTCACAGGACCATATAGGTGAAAATATGCTGAGCAAAACCACGAGAAGGTGAAACTGCATGTATAAAGCAGGACCACAGAGAACAAACTCTTCAGAATTGTCCAGGAGAGACTACAGATTGCTCTGAGGTCTGCTCTGCACTTTCTCGGCTTTATTATGTTGAATAAAGTCTAATTTTTGGTATTCAAAACCTCCTGTCTGATTCGTTGTTGATTAATGAAAAGGCCGGCAACTACGACAACCTCAGTTTTATCTGAATTTAGTAATAAGAAGTGTTTAGTCATCCAATTTTTAATATCAGCTACACAATCTGTTAGATTTGTGAATTCATACAATCAGGTTGAGAGGAGATATAAAGTTGCGTATCATCAGCATAACAGTGGAAACTAACTCCATGTTTTTTAATGATATCACCTGGCGGTAGCATATATAATGTAAAAAGTAAGGGACCAAGAACTGAGCCTTGTGGTAACTCCTTTAACCTACAACAAGGCAAAAGGTATATTTCGAAGTCCTACCTTGAGGTTCCCTTTTGTATTTGGACTCCTTCATGGTCAGATCAAAGACGGAGAGTGTTTTGTTTCTGAAGAGGCCGTCGGAGTGAATGACCGCGAGCCGAGCAGCTTGAGACGGGAGAAACACCGCAGCACAGCAGCCGGTGACTGGCAGACTATAACACACACTGTCCTCAGCAGGGTCACACACACTGTCACTGTAGAAAACCTGCACAAACACCCACCAGACCACACTTCATCATAACACACTTCATATTTGTCAAATGAGATGTCTGTAATATTGTTAGCATTATACAGTGTTGGAGGGATGACAATTTTGTTGGCCAAAACCTGGAACCAAGCTACTTTTACAGCTTATGAAGTCACTTGATTATTGTAATGGGTTTTTAGTTGAAGGGTTAGTTCACCCAAAAATGTAAGTTATGTTATCAATCACTCACGCTCATGTTGTTAAAATCTGAGATCTCCTTCGTCCTCTGTAGAAAGCAAGGGACCCAAAACACTCAAAGTCCAGAAAAGGAACCAAAAACTTTGTCAAAACATTCCATATGTTTTAGTGGTTCAACTGTAATCACATGAAGCTCCAAAAAACCCTTTTGAGTGCAAAAAACATGTGCAAAACAGTGCAAAAACTGTAAAAACATTGTTTTGCATAAGGTCAAGGTGTATTTACTATGGGCAGTATGACGTATTGTCATTATGGCCTCAGTATACTCCAAACAAAATCAAAGAACGAACTGAAACGACAATTTTGAACAAAACTTTTTTTGACTTTGAAAAAAAGAAAGCTTTTTTTTTTTTACCTTGTTTTGTCAGTTTGAAATAGCTTACTAAAGCAAACTTTTGGGGGAGTTTGTTTTTGCCCCTTAATCAGAATCAGAAAGAGATTTATTGCCAGGTATGTTCACACATACGAGGATTTTGTTTTCGTGACAGAGCTTCTACAGTGCAACAGAATTACAGAGACAGGACAAAAAACAGATAATAAATGAATTTAAAAATAAAAGAAAGTAGTGGTTTCCCAGTGATGGGTTGCAGCTGGAAGGGCATCCGCTGCGTAAAACATGTGCTGGATAAGTTGGCGGTTCATTCCGCTGTGGCGACCCCAGATTAATAAAGGGACTAAAGCCTGATTTATACTTTCGCCTGGCGCCGCATCGCGCTTTAACTTTGATATTCTTTAAAACGAAAGGGGGCGGTCAAAAGAAACTGACCGTAAAATCAGACGGATAAACATAGAAGTAGGAAGTTTCTGGAACTACGTCATATCATTAATATCATTCAAGATTTTTAAACTAATTATTTTTAGAAATTATTTTAATGATTATAAAGATTTTTATATCCATTCAAGATTTTTTAAATCTAACTTTGATGCATCACTTGCTTTTGTTCATATCTCGGACAGTTCCACCTATTAACGTCTATTAAAATATTAATGACAACAGAACATGGGTTGCTCTACAAATATATTTTTTATTATGGCAAGAATAAAAGCAAAAAAGTACACTTACTAAAAATCTAAAAACTAAAGACTTTTTTTTATTTAACCCACTCCACAATTCACACATTACTGTCCGGTTAGTTTCTGTCCTTTACTGATATGCTAAAACGGCAATAATGGTCCAACATTCCTGACCATTATCACCAATAAAGCCTAGAAAAACAGGACATTAGTATATTGTAAACCGATAGGTTCAAATATTCCTTTCCAGTTATTAAAGAAATAATTTGTGACTTCATTTTAGTTTTGTAAATATTAAATTGTTTTAAATTCAAAATTGTAATACATCAGTGTAAAACCTATAAATGGTGGAAAAACATATTCAGTAATTGTGTATTAAAACCACCCGAGTCTCCACTTTTGCCATGGCCTCTCTTTTTTTGGTTTTAACAAACTTATCCCTCAAGTTTTTCTAAACTTTTTAACAAAAAATTTCTTCCTTTCAATAATTATTGGCCATCTGGTTATCCCTGTGATCACGCATGGACGGATCATAAAGATGTCTGTACAGGCTGTTTAATACAAAATCTCTTCAAAGTGATTCATATTTAACCCAAATCAAACGTGGCACCGCGCTAACTGTTAAGCCTAAGCCGAAAGGAAATGAATGAATGAATAAAGAAAGTAGTGACTGCAAATATACAAATTGACAAGTGTATGTACAGGTATATTACTATGCGCAGCTGTTATGTGCAAATTGGCATGTAAAGTATGTTGTTAAGTAAGTGTATATGTGTATAAAAAGTAGTGATGTTTGTTTCACAATTACTAGGAAAGAAACTGTTTCTGTGTCGGGCTGTTCTGGTGCACAGTGCACTGTAGCGTCGACCAGAAGGTAAAAGTACAAAGAGGCAGTGTGCTGGGTGTGAGGGGTCCAGAGTGATTTTGGCAGCCCTTCTGCTCGCTCTGGATAAGTACAGTTCTTGTAGAGCAGGGAGTGTTGTACCAACTGTAACACCTTCCAGCTGCCATTGGTTCATGAAGATTACACAATCGGTGGGTGTGTTCTAGAGCTTTGTCGTGCAATTTGTTACCCTTTTGTTTCTGGAGAACAACATCCAAACACAAAAACACTAGCCATATAAATACACTGGAGAGTGGAGTAGCAGAGCTGGTGCAGATGTATCTGCATCTGTACGATCACTCGTGGAGAAATTTTAAAGACTTGGAGTGGGTCTCACACCAGACAAAAAGCCCACCTTGTCTGTCTGCGGCAAATAGAGCACAATGTAAATATTCTCGTGGAGAAGGCTTTTTGCCAGGTATATGAAACTGTTTGTTGTGGTCTTCTGATCTGGCCACTGAAGCATGGTAGTTGGCTTTGTTTCGAACGCACCTCATTCGACTCACAATTATTTGATCTTGTTTATTTTATAAATAATTGCCAAACCAAAAAAATCCATTAAAATTTAGGCCATGACACGTCAGCTGCAACATTTTGCTGCGACATTTCAAAGAGATGGAAAGTAAATAAACAACAGGCAGATATGACGCAGGTAAAATCGTCTTACGTCTGTACGCATGCGCAGTACTGTACTAAAGCGCTTTCAGTCGTTTAAGTGTGGATGATGGAAAGAATTGAAAACAATAGTGCCAGCAGCTAGCTCTCTGCAACTCTCACATGGTCGCCCACTGAAGCTAAGCAGAGCTGCGCCCGGTCAGTACCTGGATGGGAGACCACATGGGAAAGCTTGGTTGTTGCCAGAAGTGGTGTTAGAGAGACCAGGGGGCGCTCAACCTGCGGTCTGTGTGGGTCTTAATGCTCATGTATAGTGAAGGGGACTCTATACTGCTCAGTGAGCCCCGTCTTTCGGATGAGACGTAAAACCGAGGTCCTGACTCTCTGTGGTCGTTAAAAATCCCAGGATGTCCTTTGAAAAAGAGTAGGGGTTTAACCCCGGCATCCTGGCCAAATTTGCCCACTGTCCATCATGGCCTCCTAACCATCCCCATATCATAATTGGCTTCATCTGTCTCCTCTCCACCAATCAGCTGGTGTGCGGTTTGGTGCAATATGGCTGCCGTCGCATCATCCAGGTGGATGCTGCACACTGGTGGTGGATGAGGAGATTCCCCCCAATGTGTAAAGCGCTTTGAGTGTCTAGAAAAGCGCTATATAAATGTAAGGAATTATTATTAATAGTGTGAACATGGAGCCTTTTTTTTAGACGAAAACATTGTTTAGAATTTTTTGCAGATTAGTGTAGATGTAGTCTAAGATACAAAATGTTATCAAACTAAATTAATTACAAAGCAAGAATCTTCCAACAAAAAAATGAAGTGGTCAAAAATTGTCTTCTTTCTTTCTTTTTACATCCCATTTACCACCCCTTTATGGTTCTCACAACGAACAAATTACATTTACCTACTGCAGCCTGGGGGTGTCAGAAATTCTCTCAGCCTTTTCTAACTTTTTTGCCCAAAGACAAAGAATAAACAAATTTTTGTGGGGCATTTAGAGTCAGCAGCGCAACATACAAGCGATGTATTTTGCATAGTAAACACACACCCTGGTCTGATGCCGAACATCAAAGTCATTTTTACAGTTTTTTTGGTGCACAAAAGTGTTTTTGGAGCTTCTTATAATTACAGTTGACCCACCAAAGACACATGGACTGCTTTGACAATATTTTTGGTTCCTTTTCTGGACTTTGAACGTTGTGGGACCATTGCTATCTATGGAGGATGAGGGAGCTCTCCGATTATACCCAAAACATCTTCATTTGTGTTCTGAAGATGAACAAAGTTCTCAGTGGTTTCAAATAAATTGAGGGAGAGTAATTAATACCATAATTTTAGAGGTATCTCCATTCAATACAAATATATAAATCTGTGAGAAGGGGTTGATTGACAATTTCACTATTAAACATATTTTTTACTTTGACTGGGAGTCCCCACGATACAATATTATTGCGATTTTAAATATATTGTGATTGTTGTCTGCACCTTTTTGCAATGCCACCATCTTTATTTTACTAACTTGCTGCATGCTGAAGGTGACCTGTGCTGCGTCCCAATTCGCATCCTTATACTACGCCCTAAAAGTACGTACTTTTTTTTATTAAGGAAAAATATATACTTTTGAGTGTGTAACAGAAGAGTATGCAAGCTTTGGGGCATACTACTTCCTCGTTAACAGATCGTTGTGTTGCTTAGTTATGAGCCCTGTCAGTCATCCACACATCATCCACATTTCTGTCATATTTAATTTCCTACCTTATTGGAGAAGCAGCAACAGGTTAATCATGAGTCTTTCATGCAGAGAAATCTCCTCAGGTCTTTGGATAAGTATGCATTCAGACGTTAATGTCGAAACAGGTCTTTATATAAGTTCAGTGTTGTTGTTGTTGCAGATGAAATATAAGACAGAAAACACGATTTAAATATTTTCCAGTGGGCTAGATATTAATTAACAGTCATACAAACATCTTTATCGAAGCCTCTCTACTTGACGGTTGGTCCATCATGGTTGGACGGTTGGTCCATCATGTTTGTAGTTTATTTACACATTTTTTACCTGCGTTTGTAGTTCTAATTGAATTCACGTTTAAGGCGCAATGTATTGTGGCCAATATCAGCGGTTCGATTATGGACGGTTCTACACTTAAATTTTTTTCCGAAAATAGTAAACCATCCGGGAACCTTTGGCATACTCTTTTCAACATACTATGGTTTGGGACATACTAATTCTATTTTCGAATACTATTTAGGACAGATAGTATGCGAATTGGGACGCAGCACTGCTCTCCAGAAAAAAATTAAATAAATCAAGGTTAACACCACCATCTAGTGGACGGTAAAGAAATTGATTTATTGAGATATTGGTGATATATCAATATGGGCGACCAAATATTGCTGTAGAAAATATTGCAATATTATGCCAAATCGATATTTCCCCCACTCATATTTTTTTCATATCAACAGAAATTACTCTCATTGGAGAGTTTCCAAAAGGTTTATGTTAACGTCTGTGTTTATATGGATTTCTGATTTGTCCCAATAATTCTTGCCTACCTTTGGGCTTAAGTCAAAATTCTCTTTGGAGGCAGCGAATATCCACTTTTTATCAGGCGCTGAGAGAAGTAGGTTTAGCATGAAGGAGTCGCACACCACATGCCGAGAGACTTCAGACAGCGCAGGCAGCGACAGCACCAGCAGAGACCCCAAAACACTTCCCACCTGAAAATCAAAGATCTGTAATAAATACTGCACATTCACTGAGAGGCTGAACATTCAGGCGTATGATTTATGGCCCACCATGAGGAAAGAGCTGTCGTCTTTGTTGCTGAACGCCAGCAGAGTAATTTTGGAGAAGCCAGAGTTAAAGGTGGCCTGTTCCTCTCCATTTGCACCCTTCCAGGTTTTGATGGTTCCTGTGCTGTCAGACGTGATGATAACAGACTGAACCACGTCCACTGTCATGTCCTGCAAGGGGCTTTGCACAGGGCTTGTCCATAAATTAACTCCCTGCATGTAAACAGAACAATATTGTAGGTGAATCAAGAATTAAGTAATGTAATGTAAGTTATGTAATCAGGTTCAGGAAAATTTATATCAACCTATATATTGATTATAGACTTCCAAATAAAGTTATTGGTTATCGGTGCATCCCTATTAAATTCTTAATCTTATGAAAATACATGGCACAAAGGTATTTTTTGCATTGCAAGTGTGAGATACAGTGATGTACAGTCATGGTCATTTATTATAATTTACTGCTATGTAAATCATTCATTCATTCATTCATTCATTCATTTTCTTTTCGGCTTAGTCCCTTTATTCATTAGGGGTCGCCACAGCGGAATGAACCGCCAACTTATGTTTTACGCAGCGGATGCACTTCCAGCCGCAACCCAACACTGGGAAACACCCATACACTCTTGCATTCACACTCATACACTACGGACAATTTAGATTATTCAATTCACCTGTACCGCATGTCTTTGGACTGTGGGGGAAACTGGAACATGCAAACTCCACACAGCTGACCCAGCCGGGGCTCGAACCAGCGACCTTCTTGCTGTGAGGCAATTGTGCTACCCACTGCGCCACCGTGACACCCCTATGTAAATCAGTGTTATTTTATATATACTTTGTGTGCTTGTTGATGGGGATGGTGAGGCTGCAGGATCTGGAGGGGTATGTTGTTATCTGCAATAATGAGTCTCTAGTCCATTTGGTACTATTATTATTATTATCATCATTAATTGACTTACCTACAGTATGTACCCACTTTAAATAGCACATCCATAATTTTTATCCCCCTCTATCATTGTGTTTTTCTTTCATTATATGTGATTGTTGGGGGAATTTTGTCCCACTCATCTTTGCAGAATTGTTGTAATTCATCCACATTGGAGGGTTTTCGAGCATGAACCGCCTTTTTAAGGTCATGCCACCGCATCTCAATTGGATTCAGCTCAGGACTTTGTCTATGCCACTCCAAAGTCTTCATTTTGTTTCTCTTCAGCCACTCAGAAGTGGACTTTGTATCATTGTCCTGCTGCAGAACCCAAGTTCGCTTCAGCTTGAGGTCATGGCCGGACATTCTCCTTCAGGATATTTTTGTACACACACCATTTCACACAGTATGTAGTTTTGTATTTTGTTTTGCCTTAACAATAAAAACCTTCATTTAAAAACTGCATGATGTGTTTACTAAGTTGTTTGATGATCTGAAACGTGTATTAAAGTATGACAAATATGCAAAATAAATATAGAAATCAGTAAGAATCAAGAACAATCAAAATCAAGGAAATTTAGAAGGACAGCATAAAGTGTGTCATTATTTGTTTGTTTTGGTTTTTGGACTGAAATATGTCCCTTTTTTTAGCTTCGTGCTAACAAGCATATGCATCTACCACATGAAAAAGAAAGCCTGTCATACCTTTTGAATGTCCCATGCTTTGATTGTGCCATCTGTCGATGCACTGCAAACAACTGGTGTGCACGTCCACACATCTGAGCTACCGTCATTTCCAGCCAGGTATGCAAAACCAACAACTCTGCCTGTAGAATTAAAGAATGACATAAACACAATAATGCATCTTGTAAAATAAGGATGCACCGATATTGATTTTTTTTTTTACCAATACCTTTTTAAATTTGGAGGCCGATAGCCGATATATGAGCAGATAAATATAATTTTTTTTCTGCATGATTGCAAAAACAAAGGGGAAATAGTGTTTTCAATGCAATGAACAACTGATTTTATTTAAAACCTTTAACTTCAGAACTGATCTCTGAACTTTATTAATCAACTATTCTTGTCTATGGGCAACTTTCTTTTTCTATAAATAACATCTACTGCCTGACAAAAAACACAAATAAGCATGAACTAAAATCAAAATACCAATAAAATAATAAAAAAATATTGTTAGAAAGAATGCACTTGAAGTGGTTCAACCAGTGCAAAAACTACATAATTTACTGAAAATATCGGTCAATAATCTGTATATTTTGCTCTGTATTTTAAAGAGTTGGAGTGGGTCTCACACCAGACAAAAATCTGTATTGGTATCAATCTGTATTTCTTATTGGGCTGATAACAATAACATAAAAAATATATTTTATCAGCCGATATTGATACGGCCACCGATATATCGCGTATTCCTACTGTAAAATCAACTGAACTTCAGCCGAGACTCAGTGCAGCTCTTGATAATGTTTGTAATGGCATTACAGCTGAGCTCCTAAAGACGTAATAAGATCACTTGCCTTTGTGTCCTCGAAGGCTTTTGCAGGTGTAGTCTGCAGTTGACCTGCCCGTTTTCATTTTCCTCTCCAGGTGAGAGCGCCGCTGAAAATAACCTTTCCAAGAGGGCATCCCGGTGTCTGAGAGAAGCTGAGAAACGTTGCAGAAACTCCATCTCTGCAGACACATTCTCCTACACATGATGATGGATGAGTTTCAAGAGTCTCATCAGGAAAAAAAAGTGACGAGACTTAAACTGCATAAGACTCATTCCAGAATTGCGGGAGCATTTAAATAAGTTTCAAATGAATCCAATATTAATGTAAAATAATGCGATAAGAGAACATTTGATTATGTTATATTTCTCTTTAGGCCATTAACAGATTTTGCTTTTTCCACCATTTTGTGCTTTAGCTCAAGATGCTAATCTCGAACCAGGTACCACAGGGCATGTCGAAAACACAATTTTAGGTATTTTTATTACAGTTGAAGTCAGAATTATTAAACCCCCTGAATTATTAGCCCCCCTGTTTATTTTTGTCCCCAATTTCTGTTTAACAGAGAGAAGATTCAACACATTTCTAAACATAATAGTTTTAATAACTCATTTCTAATAACTGATTTATTTTATCTTTGCCATGATGACAGTAAATAATATTTTACTAGATATTTTTCAAGACACTTCTATACTGCTTAAAGTGACATTTAAAGGCTTTACTAGGTTAACTAAGTTAGGATAGGGTAATTAGGCAAGTTATAGTATAACGATGGTTTGTTCTGTAGACTATCAAAAAAATATATAGATTGGCTAATAATTTTGACCTTAAAATAGTTTTAAATTTTTTTTTAAACTGCTTTTATTCTAGCCGAAATAAAACAAATAAGACTTTCTCCAGAAGAAATAATATTATCAGACATACTGTGAAAATTTATTTGCTCTGTTAAACATAATTTGGGAAATATTTAAAAAAGAAAAAAAAAATTCAAAGGGGGTTTAATAATTCTGATTTCAACTGCACATCATTGTTTTTAAAAAATTAATTAGAAATTTACTGAAAAATCCCAGTAACAGAGTTGACATATAATTAATCTACGATTGGCGTATTCTGGTGTATATTTTGCACAAATGAATGAGAGAAAAACAAAGACATGAAGCCTCAATGCCTTCCAGAGTTTCCCACCAGAGGAAGTGACATCACTTGGAGCAAGTCATATGCTTTTCTATCAGCGCTTCACAGATTGTTCTGCCTTTTTACAACCGACGTAACAGAGTTGACCAGAACATAGAGACACACAAAATGATTTGTTTTTATTACTCACATTACAAATAATACAGAAAATAGATGTTTCGTGCAATTGTTTATATATATTTGTAGAGCAAACACATAAAAAGATAATTGAAGTTGAATGTATTCGATGTATCGATTCGGGAGGTGGAGCCAGTCAAAACTAAGTATGATGGGAGTCTTTAAGCTTACATTTTCGAGACAAAATGTACCAAAATACACACTAAAAACATAATTTTTAGAGATAAACTTATAGAATTTTGGTAACTATTCAATATTACTCAATTTAATCAATATCGGCCCTTCAGCATCATAAGATATAATATTTTCTCTGTACAGATTATTACTGACATTTTACAATGTTTAACGAAATAATCTTTAATGACTTACCTCCACAACCATGGTGTCTCTGCAGCATAGTGCCATTCCTAAACAACAGGTTTACATTTACATGCAAATAAGACACTTTAACAACATGACATGCTATTTTCTTCCTCACATTTCTTTCTGAGAACTGTGACTTTGTTTGATTATTTTGTTGACCTTTTATTAATTCTGAGTTTATATCTCGAATTCTGAGATTTGTTTCTTAGTTCTCCATCTCAGAATTGAAAATGTATTTCTCCCGGTTCTCAGTTTGCATCTCACAATTCTAACTTGCTCATAACTGCAAGATATCCAGTGTTTATTGAGGTAAAGTTGGTTTTACGTTCGCACATTTGTTCAATTTTAAACAGTGACAAATTGTGACACTGTCCCTATATTGTTAACCACGTTACTTTGAATATTCTGACTAAAATTGCATGCAAGTATGACTTCAAAACAACATTAGCACTATTTAGTTGACCGTGAACAATGTTGTACTTTGACAGTCTTTGGCTGCTAATATGATTTTCCCATTTAGAATTTGCAAATAATACTTTACTGAAATTATATTATTAAGGAGAAAGTCAGAATGTGCGAATATAAAACCAACTTTACCCCAATCTTTTTACTCCACAGTGGAAGAAGTTACTTAAAATATTGCTGTTTTTTTATTTATATTTTTTTGATTATTCCTATAATCCATTTTAAGTATATTGTGGCCCACAGCCTGAATATCATGTACTCTATTTGTTTTCAATAGTAAAGTCGATGCTTTTTTTGGTCCAGTTTGTTTGTGGACCAGTCACGTGATGTTACTTTTCTCAGCGCTTCTTCAAAACGGACCAATCACAGCCATTTATGATTACACGCATACCTGTTTCCGTATTCTGATTTACACTTTAATCAGAGCGTATATCTATGTAATCAGAGCCTGTCACAAGTAATCCAATTTCTCATTTCACAACGATTTAAATCATAAGAATGACTATCAGCAGTTCTGCATTTATTCTAGACTCCCCATGCGGAGTTGTTTACCTTACAAACGGTGGACGCTGTCATTAAATCCTCATCCTGAAGAAGAGCGAAAATACTGATCAGACAGTCTAGTGGCAAACTCTGACAAACCTCCATCTTCATCTGCAGCTACCACTGTACCACCTCTGCTCTTCTACTTTCAGTTTCGTGGTGACGTCAGGACGACATGATGTACGGCATAACCTCAGGGACATGCAATATATTGATAAAAACAAACAACAAACGATACATTGACTATTAGGTTGTTTGTTTAATATGCTTTATAATGTTTAATCATAATTATTATTATTATTAGTAGTAGTAACGTACTCAGTTGGATGTTTGGATATTCAGCTGAATATTTGGTTAATTTGTGCTGTATAGTCTTTATATCGACATTTTTCATCAGCTTAAAAGGCTCAAACAAAATACGAACCATGTTAGATGTTTGGCAGAGTATTTTAAGCAATGTATTTGACTGTTAAGCAGTGGTAAAAGAGCTACATGATCACTCCGAGCACATGCAGTAGTGCTCGCGTCCGGCAGAGCTAGAAGTTATACAAGAATTATTTATATTATTTATTACATTACCTATCAATTGTATTTTATTAACGTGTACCCCTATTCAAACCCTCACATTAATTTAAAAATGTTAATTAATTGTTGTACAGTGTCACAAAAATATGCTATATTTACATGAGTATCCGCAGCTGTATCCCATTTAGACTTTACCAACAGTGTATTTAGGTGAGTATCCATAGCTGTATCTCACCTACGCTGTACCAGCAGAGTGGCGCAGCGGAAGCGTGCTGGGCCCATAACCCAAAGGTCGATGGATCGAAACCATCCTCTGCTAGGATAACACATCATTTTAATTTGTGTGTTAAACTGCTTCATTGAATGACAGAACAAACGTGATCACGTTACTACGCATATTGTGTTTCAAGCTAATGCGAGCCTGCACCGCAAACCAGTCGTATGTTGCATTTATTTCATTTTATTATAAGTAAACATTATGTTTCATGAATATATTTCCTATTGTAAAAACTATCAAAACTCATTAATTTATTCAAACTTCATTTAGAGAAATTTGAATGTGATTTTTTTTAAGCCTTCCAGATTTTCAAATAGTCATATCTCATCATTGGAAAGCTGATTTATTCATCTATTAAATTTCCAAAAACTGACACAGATGGGGCGGCACAGTGGTTAGTACAGTCGCCTTACAGCAAGATGGTTGCTGGTTTGAGTCCCGACTGGGCCAGTTGACATTTCTGTGTGGAGTTTGCATGTTCTCCCCGTGTTGGCATGGGTTTCCTCCAGGTGCTCCGGTTTCCCTCACAGTCCAAACACATGCGCTATAGGTGAATTGAATAAGCTAAATTGGCCATAGTGTGTGTGAATGCGAGAGTGTATGGGTGTTTCCTAGTGCTGGGTTGCGACTGGAAGGAAATCCGGTGTGTAAAAACATATGCTGGATAAGTTGGCGGTTCATTCCGCTGTGGTGGCCCCTGATTAATAAAGGGACTGAGCCGAAGGAAAATGAATGACACAGATGATGGTTTTGTGGTTCAGGGTCACAAATGTGTAATGGGTAATAAATTGATCGAAAAAGTTTTTATAAAAAAAATGACTTTTAAGAAAAAAAGCATACATAATATTAAGAATAAAACAAATAATAACTAAATGAATTAACTATTCAGGGCAGTGTATTATTTTGTATCACTGTTCATATTTCTGTTGCTATTGTTTTCGTTAAAATTTTGTATTGTTGTTATTTATTATAATTATTTATATATATATATGATTGGGACTTAATCATTTTTTTACCGTGAATACAAAAAGTTTTAAATGTTATCAGTTTGCATTTCATATATGCTGTAATGGTAAAAATAAATCAAATAAAATGTTATTCATGACTTGATGTAACTAATTACAAATTTACTATTGATGGGATCTGAATATTTTCCAAAAGCAGAGATCTTATTTTGTTCTAAATATCAGAGAGTACTTAATATCTAAAAAAATGTCTGACTAGTTTGCGTTTCCATGATGGACACATCAGCACACATTACTTTTTTAGTGACCTTCAAGTTAGTGATGCGGTTGAACAGAGTCCAGTAATGAAGAGGCATCCAGTGCTGGAGCCCAACAGGAGAGACAGTGAGCCGTGAAGCAAAGCAGCAGCAGATCCTCACTACTGTATATGTGCTTCATTACTCTCAAACTCTTTATAGACACCTTATCATCTATCACGTTACCACTTTATCAGTTTTCATAATTGCAGTTGTTATTTTAAATCAGATCTTTACTTAACAGGAACTGGAACCTTCAAGTTAATTTAATTTAATATTTTATTTCATTTGATTTTTTTTTGAATGATCTGTAACATGAGTTTGTTGAGTTGGCTGAGTTAGGTACACTCAATAAAATATTTTTGCTGCTTGTTCAAACTGCTTATTTAAAATAAGGTGAAACAATGAGGTGAAACAACACACTTCTTGAGATCATTTTGCAACCCAGGCTCACTGGAAATATATGCCCAGGACTACATTTTTGAGAAACTATAGCCAAACCTTTGGTCATTTGTGCCAGTGACAAATGTCGGTTTCAATGGTGACACCGGCAAAAATCTTGGGCTGTGGACAATGTGAAACATGTTTTGTTCTCTGAGGAGTCCACCTTCACTTCAAAGACAGAGGAGTCTGTCTTTCCCACATCCAGAAGAGTTACGGTGTGGAAAAGCCCCAAAGAAGCGTACCACCCAGACTGTTGCATGCCCAGAGTGAAGCATAAGGATAGATCAGTGATGGTTTGGGCTGCAATATCATGGCATTCCCTAGGCCCAATACTTGTTCTAGATGGGCACGTCACTGCTAAGGACTACCGAACCATTCTGGAGGACTATGTTTCCCTTAATAGTTCAAACACTGTATCCTGAAGGCGGTGCTGTGTATCAGGATGATAATGCACCATTGCCCACAGCAAAACTTTTGACAGAGTAGTTTGATGATCATTAAGTTGAAGTTAAATATCTCCTATGCCCTGCACAGTCCCCAGATCTACATATTATTGAGCCACTTTGGGCCGTTTTGGAGGAGCAGGTCAGGAAACGTTTTTCTCCACCAACATCACGTAGTGACCTGGCCACTATTCTGCAAGAAGGATGGCTCAAAATCCCTCTGGAACACTGTGCAGGACTTGTATCTGTCATTCCCAAGATGAATTGATGCTGTATTGGCTGCAAAAGGAGGCCCTACACCATACTAATGAATTATTGTGGTCTAAAACCAGTCTTTTCAGTTTCATTGTCCAACCCCTGCATGTACTGGACTACATTTTGTTGCAGTTTTTGTTTTCACAAATCCAATAGAGGGTGGCGTGTACATTTTTGACAATCTCTAATACGCCACTGGGACACATTTACTCATACGTGACATTTTTGGTAAACCCACCAGAGGCCGCTGTGGACATTACTGCGCTTATTAATGTCCTTCTCATGGGGTGTCCGTGAAAGAAGCTGATCGACTTGTCGTTGTCCATAATATATCAGCTTGATATCAACTGACCCACACACCGTCTTTCTTAAACCCAACTGGTAGTGTTTTCAAAAGCAACTAGAAGAGAAAAGGAATCACGGCCTTGTGCTTCTACCACAACCCCACAGTGCTTTTTTGGGGTTTCTTTTTTCCTGGTTTCTGGAACCTTCCTTTGACAGACTCGAACCCTGATCTGCTCTGCTGTGCCTCCCAAGTCTAGTGCCATTCGCGATGAGCTACCAAGAAAACCAGTCATGCCAGAAAAGTGCCATACTGAGGTAAGCAGTCAGCAGTACCGCCCCACATTGTTCATTTTACACATAAAATGCAGCCATATGTACTAGCGAGCACATGTTTCTTGGTTCTCAAACAAGAAGGCACATTGGCACATCATACACCAAGGCACATTCTCCCAGTGAGCCTGTGTTGTTTTTTTGGGACAACTTAATTATTTCATGTTCAATCAACCTAAATTTCTTACGTTAATTTAATCGATTTGTGTTGGGATAACATAAATTAATTGTGTGGAACCCTGCATTTTTTACAGTGTAGTTACAGTCTTAAGTGTTACCATTATGATTGTGTTTTTAACTGTTTGTATAGATGTATTTATCTCACCAGTGTTAAAGACAAATAAAGTTGAAACAAACAAACAATTGACACCATTTTCACCTCACCAACATAGATATATATTTTTATAACAGGCTACTTAAAATAGACTTATTTTGTTTTTACAACTAGTGAATAAACAAATCATAGTAGTATTTGCTTATATTAATGTTTAAAAGCCGACAGCATTCTGGTTCTTTATGAAAGGGAATATAAATAGTAATTAATAGTGTGATATTTAAACAAATCAGGATAAGCAAATTCTAATTAGGTAGTATATTTCAAATCTTTATGCTATCTTTAAAGTGTCATTCAAACCACATACGATTTTTATCCATTTGTCAGCTATTAGTTTTTTAATCATTTAACAGTTGAAGACAAAATTATTTGCTGTGGAATTTATTATTATTTTTTTTTATATTTCCCAATGGATGTTTAACAGAGCAATGACATTTTCACAGTATTTCCTATTCATTTTTGTTTTCTTCTGGAGAACGTTTGATTTCTTTTAGGGTTTTTTCTGGAATAAAAGCTGTGTTTACATTTATTTCTTATTTAATTTTTTAATTTAAAAGTATATTTTTTTAAGGTCAATATTATTAGCCCCCTTTTTTTGATTGGCTACAGAACAAACCACTGTTGTCCATTGACTTGCTAATTGACCTAACATGCCTAGTCAAACTAATTAACCAGTCTTTAAATTGCACTTTAAGCTGAATACTCTGGGCATCATGGTGGCTCAGTGGTTAGCACTGTCACCTCACAGCAGAAGGTTGCTGGTTCAAGTCTCGGCTGGGCCAGTTGGCATTTCTGTGTGGAGTTTGCATGTTGTTCGCGTGGGTTTCCTCCGGTTTCCCCCACAGTCCAAAGACATGCGCTATAGGTGAATCGGGTAAACAAAATTGGTCGTAGTGTGTGTAAATGCAAGAGTGTATGGGTGTTTCCCAGTACTGGGTTGTAACTGGAAGGGCATCCGCTGTGTAAAACATATGCCAGAATAGTTAGCGCTTCATTTCGCTGTGGTGACCCCTGATTAATAAGGGACTAAGCCGAAGGAAAATGAATGAATGTAATGAGTTAATAAAACTATTATGTTTACAAATGTGATCTGTTAAACATCAAGTATTTTGAAAAGAATTAAAATTTCACAGAAGGGCAAATAATTTTGTCTACATACTATATATAAAAACAGAGCATGTAGACTTTTTATTTAGCACAATCACATTGATCACGGTGGCTCAGTGGTTAGCACTGTCGCCTCACAGCAAGGTCGCTGGTTCGAGTCCTGGCTTGGCCAGTTGGCATTTCTGTGTGGAGTATGTTCTCCCCGTGTTGGCGTGGGTTTCCTCCAGGTGCTCTGGTTTCCCCCAAAGACATGCGCTATAGGCAGGGGCGTAGCGGACATTTTAAAAGTGGGGGGGACAGCTGAATGAGATCAAAAAGTTTACGTTTATATAATTATTAATCACCTGTTTCTAAATGGTTTGTCTCTAAAAGTGAGGGGGACGTATCCCCCCATCCCCCCCGGTTGCTACGCCCCTGGCTATAGGTAAATTGGATAAACAAAAATGGCCGTAGTGTGTGAATGCGAGAGAGTGTGGGTGTTTCCCAGTGATGGGTTGCGGCTGGAAGGGCATCCGCTGCATAAAACAGATGCTGGATAAGTTGGCGGTTCATTCCGCTGTGGCGACCCCTGATAAATAAGGGACTAAGCCAAAGGAAAATGAATGAATGAATGACATTGATCAGGATGATATGATCAGAATGAAATTTACTATTATATAGATTTGGACATGTTATTTAAACATTAAGGACACTTTGCATTTAATTGGCCTCTTTTTTCTAATCTTTTTCAAATTAATTTGACAAAAATGGGACGTTTCATGCTTCCATTGACTCCACTATCCGATTATGCCAGTAGGGGGAGTGACTGTTGCTGAAAGGTGTGAAAGTTTCCTGGAACTGATCAACAAATACTGTTAAGTGAACTTTTAAGTAATATTTATTATGGTTTTAGTTTTAGTTAGTTAATAACCCTGCTCAAGACTTCTTAATGTTTTCACTGTGAATGCTAAAATGCTTTCCTAAATATCAGTTTACGACAAATACTGTTAAGTGAACTGCTGTAAATGAATGTGTAATTGTTATTTAAACTAAAGTAGGATACACAAGATTGAAAGGACAAGCATTTGACACTGCAGTCATTACTGAATCACCTAAAATCAGTCTATAATTACACCTGCGATCAGGGGCATATTCAATACTTGCAATTGCAACCCCCATATCTACTTGTAAAAATGGTAACTAAAAATAAAAAAATCAATCAATCGAGCAATATTCAAAGCAAAACTATGCCATTGCTGTTGATACTCATAAAACACATTAAAATAAATCAGACAACTGGATGGACAGCTCACACACACACACACACACACACATTCAGTCCCCCCTCCCCTAAACCCAACCCTCACAGGAAACAATCTGCATTTTTACATTTTAAAAATATGATAAAATTCTGTCTGATATATGAACTGGTTTCCTCATGGGGACCAAAAAATGTGGCAAGCAGTGCTGTGTACAGTATGAGAGGCGTGGGTGGGCCCTCGGCGCCTCTGAACACGCCCAGATATATAAAGTCCCGCAGGAGGGTGAAGGGGTCAGACCCGCACCGGCACATCTGCTGTACCTGTGCCGCTATGAGGACTCACCACAGACTGGAGACACCTTGAGGGTGCACTGCATTCACGAGCACAGCTGGAATCTGGACATCTAGACTATTACAGACGGACTCTAAAAGACTCTATTCAAACTGAAGATTCATTTTTGTCGTTTTACAACACATAACCATCATGAGCAGAAAAACACGTCGCTGGATGTTTCACATTTTTCTTTGTCTCGGAATAATCTACTTAAAAATGGGGTGAGGATCAAACATAAACGTGCTGAACATCTTATAATGCAGGAGAAATGTGCATCATACATTTGAAGAATGCATACAGTTACTATATTTTTTAGTTGTTTGGCTACTTTTGCAAGTTTAAAATCAACACTGAGTCAACACAATAGTGCGTTAAGAAGAAGAAAAAACTTTTTGTATTATGCTTTCCGAACGCACAGTGTCTGATGCGCGCGCTCGTCGCTTTCGGTGCGCGCTCGTGCCCTGATGCCCATCTCCAGACCCTTCCCTGATATCTTATTATTATTATTTTGCATACATATGAAGATTTATTTGATTAGGAAGTGTTGATATATTCATACGTAGTTGTGTGGTCGTTTGTAGGGGTTTCTCCACCGTGTTGGCGCTGGGAGCGAGCATCATATGCAACAAGATCCCCGGACTGGCGCCCCGGCAGCGGATCATCTGCCAGAGCCGGCCTGACGCGATCATCGTGATCGGAGAGGGCGCGCAGATGGGCATCAACGAGTGCCAGTTTCAGTTCAAGCACGGCCGCTGGAACTGCTCCGCGCTCGGAGAGAGGACCGTCTTCGGAAAAGAGTTGAAAGTGGGTATGTTGGAAACTTTCTCATGCGTGTTTTTTAGAGGGAAGTGTTTATCAGCGTGGATACATATCACACACTTGTTTTAATGTATTGAGGTAAAGTCGGTTTTATATTTGCACATTCAGACTTTTGGCGTTCAATAAGCATAATTTACAACTAACATTGTTTTACCACGCTACTTTGAATATCTGGTCTGAAATAGCATGTAAGTATGACTTTAAAACAACATTAGCACTATTTAATTGACTATCAACAATGTTTTATCATTGGCTGCTAATATAATTTCCCCATATTCTTTTGCAAAGAATACTTTTCTGAAATTGATTTTAAGAAGGTGAGTGCAAATATAAAACCAGCTTTACCCTATTGTTTAATTTGAGGTAAAACACCTGTATTAGCAGCAGTTCTGTAAATCAAGTTGGTTAAGTTGAGATTTCAATGCTGAACTGTGTGGCAGAGGAGATCCAAGAGAATAAATATATACAATTATACAGAATATATACAATGATGTATATAAATATATACACTGTAAATCTTTTCGTTGTAAATTTACAGAATAATACTGGCAGCTGGGTTGCCAGCCACATACTGTGTTTTTACAGCAAAGTTTTACAGTGTACATCAAATAAAGTACATGATCTACAAAGCGTGTCATTATACTCCCAGAATAATCAGTAAATATGTAATAAAAAACAATTTTTGGACGTGTTTTCAAACTGCTTTAATGTTTTTGGAGAATTAAAAAAAGGTCTTGCAATTTGGTAACAGTTCAGTTTAAGTACCAACTGCCACTATTAACTACTGGCTTATTACTACCTGCTTATTATTAGATATTGGCTGTTTATTAGTACTTGTAAAGTATGATCTTATTCTACATGCTAATGCCTAAATGAATTAGGAGTTTATTGAGATAAAGGTCTTAGTTAATTGTTTATTAATAGTGAGAATTGCCAATATATCTGGATGCAGCCTTTATGATGCAAGCTAATTGCATCTCTCAGCGATGCAATGTCAGACACAATGCACTCAATGGAGCAAGTGATGTCACTGTGAGGGGAAGGGTTAGGGGTGGGGTTAGGTGAGCCCATTAAAAAGCATTGGATGCAGCTTAGATTGCACTGCACCAGGTCTGCATTAGTCATGGGCGTGGTATAGGATTCGGTATGATAACCTTGGATAAAAATATCACGGTTTCACGGTATCATGGTATTGTGATTACTAACAAGAACTTTTTTCCCCTCTGAACACAATATATTTTATTTTGAGAAACATTTAAAATATTTTGAGACAGTAAACATGTCAGGCTAAATAATTCAAATGATTTATTGACTTCTACTGTCTTCATTAGTTTTTAAAAGCACAGATTTCTTTACAATTTAAAATGGCATCTTTGGATATCTTTTCTGCTGGAGATACTGTTGTCCTAAAAACACACAAAAAAACGTAAATAAAAAAATCTTACATATACCATAGGAACGGTATTGCAGAAAATTGTGGCGGTTTTAAAACCTTGACTTTTCCAAACCGCGGTATACCTTGAAAACGGTTATCGTCCCATACCTAGTCTGCATCCAGACCTCTCTCAGAATTGCACCTTAAAATATAGTGTGCTGTGCAATTCCATTATACAGTATGTTGTATGAAAGACATTTTGGTGTCTGCATTGAATTAAATAGACAAAAGTTAGGCTATTATATATACATAGAAATCGTATTAAATACAAGTAAACCGTCTAATTTTTCTTTGGTAAAAACAAACTGTTTAAACATGTGAAATGATGTTTCATTGTCATTTAAAATAATAATGAAACATAGTACTTTTTCTGACCTGTACTTATTAAAATATATTCACTAAAAATTAATATGTTTAAATTGATACAAACTTATGGTAATAGACAGATAAAATGTAGTGCTTTGAAAGTATAAAGATACAAGGTATGAACATTAATGAGTATTTTGGCACTTTACTGAGATTTTTTTGCTATTTAAATTCATTTTAAATCTTACAGTAATTTAAAACATATAGTTTTATTTAGGTATATAGGGATATTTGGGATGATGGGGAATTTGATGATGTTTTTACAGTTTTTAGGTTACCATTTTGAGATCAGCCTTTAGGTTTCTTTGTACTTAATGCACATAGATGGCTCTATAAAGAAGAATATTAAGTTATTTTAAGGCCTATATATCTTCTCTGATGTAAAGGCTACTAAACCTTGAATCTACTTTGTTTTTAAAAGAGTACAGCGCCCCTTTTCACACTGAAAGCCGTGTTGTGAGTTTGGTGTTAACATTTTTTATGCATGTATCAGTGTTTGGGTTGGTATTTGCTGCCTGAAGAGTTTTTCCACAGGTGTAAATTACAGAGCATGATAAGATGTCACCTGAGACAAATGGACTTTTGCTTTGCCATTCCAACCTGCTTAAAAATATGCCACAGCTACCGTATTAGTTTGTAAAAGTTCATGAGGTCTAAGTTGCATCTGAGTACAGTTAAAGTCCTTTTGAGTGCAATACTGAGTGTGGTTTGAATGCAATACTGAGCACAATACTGAGTGCAATACTGATTACAGTACTGAGAGCAATACTGAATACAATACTGAGAGCAATACTGAATACA
>CAIGQV010019158.1:660761-686045 GCA_903798115.1 Danio jaintianensis | reverse complement strand
TACTGAGAGCAATACTGAATACAATACTGAGAGCAATACTGAATACAATAGTGCAATACTGAGCGTAGAACTGAATACTGAGTGCTAATGATGGCTGATTTCGAAAACTGCTTCATGAAGCTTCGAAACCTTTACAAATCTTTTGTTTTGAATCAGTAGTTCGGAGCGCATATCAAATTGGCAAGGTCATGTGATTCAGTTAACGAGGCTTCATGAAGTCATTACTGTTTTGAAACTTTCAGAAAATTCAATGGTTCTCCACTGGGGGATGATTTGTGTAATATTGGCTTTTACAGAGTTAGCTTAGCAAACTACGCCTACGCCTACAGCGAACAAAGTTTGGGGACTACAAAAAAATACATCCGGGCTAGTGAGATCACAAACGCTTTAGGTTACGTGCATTCACCACATGCATACACCCCGTGCAGCAAAGGGGCGTGGCCAGAGGCACTGTAATGTTATAGCAGAGAAAGCTAAAATGCTGTCGAAATGTTGATATTTCCACAGCTTGGGATTTGGGCTTCAAAAGGACATGACACAAAGAGAGAACTGCTTACAATTTAATTTCAATTATGTTCCAGAGAATTATTAAAAATATATAGCTCTAGCATTTGACAAAGGACAGCTTCCAGAATCTCTCCCAGTTCAGTGCTGGATTCAGCTAAAAACTCCTCAAAGGAGCAGCTCCAACCATAAAAGCAGAAGCTGTGGATTGTGAGCCACAACCTGTAAGTATTTTTATTTGTTAAAATTGATCAATTACATGCACAGTTTCTAGCGTAAACGGTATGTTGTAGCAAGGACGTAAACAACGGGAAATGCTCTTTGGCACTGTTAACAATTTAGCTACAAATTCATATTTATCCGTCAAACCACTGTAAACACCCACAATCTTCAGCAGCGCTGCAGTGTCTCTCTCTATGCGGCCGCTTTCTGTGCATTCTACATCTCAAATAACAAACTCGCAAAAGATATGTGAATGTTTCATATTACTTACACATGCTTATTCCGAATAATTGTGAAATACACTTGTCAGATGTTATTTTAGAGAGCAGGCGTGAGGTTTAGCTGTGTCCTTTTAATTTTCTGTCTGATCCAGGCTCAAATTGATACGGCTAACAGCTACTCTGACTGACAGTATTTACAGAGCAGAGGCAAAGCGCGTGCTTGTAGGAGCGTGACGCTTTTCCTGGTGACGTGGAGCCGATTCGCGAATCACAGCACATTATGTTAGCTGACCAATCAGAGTCTCTTGAGGGCGGGCTTTTCGGAGGAACTAGTTTTCATGTTAGCTGAGTAGCTGTATATAATCAAAGTAAAATATATGAAAAAATAACGTGATTTTTTTACAAATGAAGCATGAGCACACATTGCTTTGCATCTTATAAACACAACCAAGCCTTAAAAATACACTCTGGACCACCCCTTTAAGTTCACTTCCAGTGGTGAATTACTGAACAGGTTTCATAGTTTTTACCTGGTCTCGGGTCAGTTTGTAGATGCTTTAATGAGACAGTTGTAAAATGAAAAGGACAAATAGTTCTTTGCCTCCACAAAGTGCATTTAAAATCCTTCAAAACATCAAACAGATGTGGGAAGCGCATTTATATTGATCAAAACTGACTGCAACTACCTGTGCATTAAACAATTTTATTGCACACCCTCCAGCCAATCAGAATCAAGAATTTCAACAGATCATGGCATATATATTCCATTTACACTCCAAGGGATCATTCCTTGTTTCTTTCTAAATAATGTATGAAACTTTGTATTACAAGCACGTCTCATAATTTCTTGCCTCTTTATGATGAATCACTTGTTGCATCCCACATTTGTAAGTTGCTTTTGATAAAACCATCTTCTAAATGAATAAATGTAAATGTCTTTAGCCAGAGAACTGATCAACCTTGCACAACATCTTGGACACAATCTGCATTGCATGAGTTGCTCTAGAAATAAAGATAAATTGACTTGGCTTGGGGATAGTTCATCCAAAACTGAAAAATCATTTACTCACCCTTCGCTTGCTCCAAACCTGTTGGAGTTTTCTTGTTCTGTTGAACACAAAAGAAAATATTTTGAAGAAACCTTTATCTATTGACTTCCATAGTATTTGTTTTTCCTATATGAATGTCAGTAGTTACAGGTCTTCAGCTTTCTTCAAAATATCTTCTTTTCTGTTCACCGGAAGAAAGAAACTCAAACTGGATTATCTGAACATGCTATTGGTTAGTTTAAAAATGATCTTTCGAATTGAAATCAATGTGTGCAAGCGGATGGCTTTGTTTCTAGTCCATTGAATGTAGCTAAAGGTGTACCACAGGGTTCGGTATTAGGGCCTCTTCTTTTTTACTATATATATAAATAATATTGATCAAAATGTCAAACATACAAACTTTCATTACTACGCTGATGATACAGTTATATACACAGCTGCATCTACACCCAGTCTGGCCCTTTCTTAGTTACAGATCGCTTTTAATGTAGTTCAACATAATTTATTTGCATTGAATTAGTTTTAAATGCTGATAAAACAAAACTTATGTTATTTTCCAAGTCAAAACAAATTCATCAAAATCTCTGTTCTATTACGACTAGATCGAATTTGTGTCCCAGTACAGGCATCTTGGAATTTTAATTGATGACACCCTTTCCTTTGGCCCTCATTCATTAATTTTCTTTTCATTTCCTTTATTAATCAGGGGTCGCCACAGCGGAATGAACCGTCTCCTTTGGCCCTCATGTTCAGCAATTGGTGAAAAAATTAAAAGTGATTTTAGGCTTCTATTTTAGAATTGTCTTTCTTTTGATGCTAAAAAGAAGTTTGTTTCTGCAACTTTTATGTCTGTATTGGACTATGGCAATGTTATTTATATGCATGCATCTTCTCAGAGTTTGCATGCTTTAGACATTGTGTGTTGTATACTCGGGTAGGATGGTCTGCTTTGTCCACTCGTAGGCTCAAGCATTGGCATATCTTTGTTTATAAATCTATTCTGGGTGTACTCCCCTCATATCTCCAAACCTACATTTGTAAAAAACCTGTCTCTAGCTATAGCCTTCGGTCTCAGGAAGTTTATTTATTGTCTGTACCAGTGGTGTGTACTAAAATGGGAAAGAAAGGCTTTTAAATATGCAGCACCTTCTGCATGGAATAACCTCCAAACAAAGTTGCAGTTTAAAGAGTTGGTTTCACTACATGCTTTTAAAAAGATTTTAAATGATTTGGAGTTTCAAACATTGGCCTGTAGATGTTCTGAATAGTTTTTAACTGTCATTGTATGTGTGTTTTGATGGATGAATGATGTTACCTGTTATTTGTTTTTTGTTTGTTTGTTTGTTAAACCCATGTGAACTGGGTTACATTACTGCCTAATCTTGGACAGGACGCTCTTGTAAAATAGATTTTTAATCTCAATGTGCTTTTCCTGGTAAAATAAAGGCTATATTAATAAAAACAGGTTTGGAGCACGTTAAGGGAGAGTAATGATGACAGAAGTTTCAGTTTTGGGTGAGCTATCCCTTTTCAACTGTTAGGTAACACTTTACTTGAAGTGGTGTTCAAATGACTGTAATGAAACCTTTATAATCATGGCATGACACATGTCATGATTGTGAATGAGATTTTATGCATGCTTATGACAACTGCCATTAAGTGTCATTCGCTCAGTTATGACAGTTTAAATGCAAAGATGACATTGTGACAACTTGACATAAACAAAAACATCACAACCTGTTTTTGTCTTGTCATGACAACTTCACATTACCAAGACAACATAACTTGTCATAAATCTGTCATAAACATGATTGTCACGAAGCCATTATAAATATGTCACAAATATTTCTCTGATCACTTTTTCAATGGAAAATATTGTATTTGTCATTAAAATGTTTAATCAATAATGTCATTACTCTGTCAAATAATTTTTAAGATCATGATTAATGTTTAATGACATTTTAACGACAAATTCAGCTTGCACCACTGTAGTCGAGGTCAAAACAAAAAATAGTAATGATGATGTTTTAAAACGACTTCATGACAATCATGTTTATGACAGATTTATGACAAGTTATGTTGTCTTGTTAATGTCAAGTTGTCATGACAAAGATAAAAACAGGTTTTGATGCATTTATGTCAAGTTGTCATAACAAACAATGTCATCTTTGCATTTAAAATGTCATAATGAGTTAATGACAGTTGTTATGACCTTGCATAAAATCTCATTCACATTCAATACATGTGTAGTCATGATTATAAAGGTTTAATGACAGTCTTATGAACCTTCAAGTAGTGTTACCAACTGTTGCAGTATGTGTGGTACAGTGTATGTTGAAGAAACTGAAGTTGTGTTTTGTGTCCGCAGGCAGTAAAGAGGCTGCTTTCATGTATGCCATCATCGCAGCAGGAGTGGCTCACGCCATCACAGCGGCCTGTACGCGGGGAAACCTCAGCGAATGCAGCTGCGACAAAGACAAACAGGGATTCTACGCTCACGACAATGGCTGGAAATGGGGAGGCTGCTCGGCAGACGTCCACTATGGCCTGAGCTTCTCCAAAGTTTTTATGGATGCTAAAGAGATAAAACACAGCGCCAGGACTCTTATGAACCTGCATAACAATGAAGTAGGACGGAAGGTACGTATTTGATTCTCAAAGTTTTAATTTGTGTGTTTCTTTTGGCAATAAACATTTTTGAGCGTTTCCTTGAAGGCTCTGACACACCAGGTCGATGGTCGGCTGTCAGGAAATGTCCCAGTTTT
Source organism: Danio jaintianensis (assembly GCA_903798115.1). Classification (NCBI taxonomy): domain Eukaryota; kingdom Metazoa; phylum Chordata; class Actinopteri; order Cypriniformes; family Danionidae; genus Danio; species Danio jaintianensis. The sequence continues at coordinate 681,284 of CAIGQV010019158.1, read as the reverse complement.
GGCTGTAGTCTTTGCAGTGTGTTGAAGTTAAACATTTTAGTCCTGACATAATGCAAGACTTTATTCACCACTAGTTCTCCAGTCTTGGCTCAGTGTGCAAGGGCCTTAAAGGCACAATATATATGATTTTTTTCATAGAAATATCCAAAAACCACAAGAATGGTCTTATATATTTTGCTGACTTATGTGCTTACATTATCTCAAATGTTTTGAAGAATGTTCTGCTGTGTGTTCGTGCTAAAAACCCACAATTCCTATAACACAAAGTCACGCACCCTTCATTTCTGGTTTGGTGTTCTAGAAAAGAGGGAAACAGCAGCGAGGCTTTAATATGTTGTGTGTTTTATTCGACTGCACAGTTCAGCATTATAACAGAAGGCTAAAATTAATTTAGTCTAATAAAACAACGATGCTTCTTCTCTACGTTATCACGAGTGGAAGAACCGGAAGCGGCAGACTGTGGCATAATAACGTGTGGACTGTGGGTAGTTTTTTTCAAAAGCAGACATAAGAGAAAAGTGCACTACCACCACTTAGTTTTACCTTGATTTTACATTGCTTTATCTCTTTTGTGGACGCATGCTTCACCAGACTCAAAATCAAAGAACATTCATTCATCCATTTTCCTTTGGCTTAGTCCCTTTATTCATCAGGGGTCGCTACAGTGGAATGAACCGGCAAACTCCACACAGAAATGCCAACTGACCCAGCCAGGACTCAAACCAGCAACCTTCTTGCTGTGAGGTGACAGTGTTAAACCACTTGGCCACTTTGTCGCCCAAAATCAAAGAACAACAATTTATAAAGTTATGAAATATTTTCAATGCTAGAAAAGCTTGGATATAGATTGGTGATACAAACATATTCATTACAAGTCATAGATAGTGTTAAGTTGTTTTGTGGTGTTTATTTGGCGCTGTGCAAAGAACTGCAGGAAAACAATCCTTTATTTGTCAATAATATGTGGCTGTAAATATGATTAGTGTGAAATAGAACAAAATTTGTTGTTGTCATACTGCCCTGTAGCGTTCATTTTTCCTAGAAACTGCAGTCAAACATATGTTGATTAACGGTTTTGCGGTTTCACAAAAATGTCACCTGAAGCATGTATTTCCAATGAGCCTGTTGGCCGCTTTAAAGGTTGTCACCCAGAAACCCACACCTTTTGTATGTATTCATGCATTGCAAATTGTACAAAAAAATGGATTTTAATCCCTCACCTTATACCTAAACAGAATGTAGAAAGTTGTATTTACAAATATATGCAAATTGTGAAATAATTTTCAGCAAAATTTTTTGCAAATTCCCATGAGTTTGTGTTGGTTGACCCCAAAAATCAAACCTTTTAAAGTCAAAAGTTTTAATCATTTACTTGTAGGGTTTTTTTGTCTTCACGCCACTCCTTTCCAAACACCAAAACAAAGCATTGACCAAAAGAATGAAAACGCCTCAAAACTACCAAACTAGTAGCTGATGCTTGCATCTAAATTTATAAAGATATGCATGAGGAACAGACCAAAACTGAAAATTGTTCCATCAACTGCAGATAAAATATCTATAGTTATGCATATTCAGATTAGTGTGTCATGTTCAGCTATAAACACACAATGTTTATTCATCTCTTGAAGTGTTGAGAGTAACACATTACAAAAGTAAAGTGATTACAGTAGTATATTATTTTTTGCAGTAAGTAATCCAGTAATGTATCACATTACTAATATTTTTTTGTAATATTATTAAATGCTGCAATCTCAGTAAGTCCTGGTTACATCCGTAACCCATGTTCCCCGAAGGAGGGAACAGAGACGTGTGTCTAAGGACACTTTGGGAGATCGCTAGATGATCAATCACTCTGAAGAGTAAGAAAACGGGCCAATGAATGCCTCATTCATTGGCAGATTGCAGCTTCCGCAGGTGCTGGCAATCAGTGCTGAGAGTACATAGCCAGCAGCTGCGGGAGAGCACATCAGACTTTAACCGCTGAAGAAGCCGAACACTCAGCTGAAGAACCAGCTGCTGTGGCAGAGGAGACACACGTCTCTGTTCCCTCCTTCGGGAACGTGCGATGTAACCAGGACATTCCCCTTCAGTTAGGGAACTTCAATGTGTCTAAGGACACTTTGGGAGAGTGTATGGAAAATGCCACAGCAGCTGAGCCCATCATGCATTTTGTGAAGTGTTTGCCAAGCATAGTGTGAGCGCACAATTATCACCAACAGCGCAACCTTCCAACGTCCCCAGGCCTTTTAATTATCAGAATATAGGAATAATAGAGTTCTTAGGGGGTTGTACGAATTTTTTTACCTAGCTAACTGAAGACTAGGGATTTTAGAAAATGACAGTACTTTAGGAAAGCGTGCCAGTCACGAAGGGGAAGGACCACTAATGTGGCCATCGTCCTCCCCAGGGCACGAGCGGCTGAATTGGTGGTCATAAGAGCATAGTCAGTTGCCATGCAGAGCTCATGCATTGTGCCTGAGGAGGAGCCACCCTCGTGCAGCTCGACCAGCACCTGCGCTTGGTAGCACTGTAGGTGGCCATAGCATGCAGGGCGGAGGCAGCCTGGCCTGCAGCAGTGTAGGCTCTGGCCATGAGAGACTCAAATAACCTACACGCTTTAAACGGGAGCTAAGGCTGACCCTTCCAAGTGGATGCTCCCTGTGGGAAGAGGTTGACCGCAATAGTGCACTGCACCTGGGGGATAGCTTTATACCCCTGCCAACTACGGTCTGCCAACTCATAGGCATTCATTGGCTCGTTTTCTTACTCTTCTGAGTGATCGGTCATCTAGTGATCTCCCAAAGTGTCCTTAGACACATGTTGGAGTTCCCTAACTGAAGGGGATTGCAAGAACTAACAATGCATTTTAAGCTGAAATTAAGCGATGTTAGTTTTTTTTTTTTTTATCTACCAACACCCCAAGACATGCAACAAATCAGTGAGAACATATGCTAAAGTCTGATATGTTCCATACACATGATCTTATACTTGCATATTTCCTACTCCTTTAGTGGCACATATCCCGTAATGTGCATTTTATATGGTTACCATGACAACTTAACAAGCCGTCTGCTTTCTGGTGTCATAACAGCAAATGAATATTGTTTAATAAATTTGTTGTTGAAAGAGGTACAGCTAATAAATTTTGACAACATTTTTCATGTTTTATGTTTTATTATAATTTTTTTATAAATAATTGTAATATTTAAAGGGGACATTTTATGTGAAAATCACTTTTATAACGGGTTAAAGCACAGTTGTGTGGCAATACTGTATGAATATAGCCAGCCTCTAATGCTAAAAAATAATTATTTCAATTGTTTATAATCACACTTGATACGAACAGTCTGCAGAAACACTTTGATTGACTTCCCTTTGAAGGTGTCATCAGAATGGAAAAGCCCCGCCCATTAGTGACAATATCTTCCTCATTAGCATAAACAGGCCTGAGTAAGAAGCAGCCGTCATTAGAGTTTTCACACCGTACCTGCTGAAGATAATGTCAGAGACTAAGAGGCATTATAAATGTGATGAGTTTTGGGACATTTTCAGTTTTTCACAAAGTTAACGTTAGTCCTGTTTTGAATCTGCCGCTATGCTGACGCACAGGCATTTGTAAGAGTTTCAAAGTTATAAATAATTATTTGTGGGGTATTTTGAGCTGAAACTTCGCATACACACTCTAGAGATATCAGAGACTTATTTTACATCTTGTAAAAAAAAAAGGCATAATTAGTCCCCTTTAAAACAAATGCTGTCATATGATCAGATCTGGCTGTTGTCAGGCTCCATCTCTCGCTGAATAATTCAATTTAATTGCAAAATGAATATTTGGACATGTAGTCATACTTCTGTGGTTATTTTGGTGAATGCAACTTAAAAGTAATACAAACGCAGTGTAACGCATTACATTTCAGGGACAGTTGTATTGTAGTGTAATTAATTATATTCAAATGAGAGTAACTAGTAATTTATTTAATTTCGGAAGTATCTCTGATGCCTTATCAGGACAAGTTTGTAAATGAGCATGTGTGAATGACATGAGGGTGACCGACTTCCCAGTTTTAAGGGGACTATTTCTTTAAGAGGTTTTATCTATCAGTCAAGTGATGTTTTGGTTACACTGAACGGATCAAGTGAAAGTCAAGTACAAGGAAAGATTCAGTAACTATGGCACTGCGGTTTGCAGCCATCAACAATCCGGCCCCAAAGCCAAGACTCAACTGGCACAGCAATAATGGGAAGCTTTTAGGGGTAAGAGCGGTATAAGTGGTAGCGTTTGATTACAAATCAGATCAGCTCCAACACACTGAGCTCTGTACAAAACCACTCCCATTTTCTGCTCAGTTAAATAGACATTGGCTTACACCAGTATCCCCTATCTCTACCTTTGATGGAAACGTTTCATCTTTCAATGCTCAAACCGCCAATGTTTTTAAAAGGCTTTTTCAATGTTACCTGCATTTAGAGGCCATGCTTTTTTCCGCATGTAAAGTTCAGATATTTATACATGGCCTTTGATGTGGAATAAGGGATAAAGTTCCTTGGGAAAACACTTGCACTTGAATTGGCACTCTACTAGCAGACTGTATAATATCAATGAATATGAACACTACAAGTTCTTAATACATTAAATTACACCTTAGTATGTGGAACACATATTTACTATTTATTATGCATCATTTTATTTATTTTTTTAGCATGAAATCTGTTGTAGCAGTTAAGGTAAGAGGATTAGAGGATATAGAATATTATTGTAAGAATAAGGCTTTTATTATGTACTTTAGAAACACTAGTAAAAGGCTAATATGCAAGCAAATAAGCAACTAATAAAAAAGTGAGACTGATCCCCATACTAAACACTGTAAAAAAATGCAGGTTCCACACAATTCCTTCATGTTGTCCCAACACAAATCGATTGTTAATTTAATTGTTTTTTTACAAATCTAAGTGGATTGAACATAAAACAATTAAGTTTTCCAAAAAAATAAACCTCAAGAATTGAGTTGATTCAGCTCATTTCTAAATAAGTAGTTTGAACAAGAATCAAAAATCTTAATTCATTCATTCATTTTCTTTTCGGCTTAGTCCCTTTATTTATCAGGGGTCGCCACAGCGGAATGAACCGCCAACTTATCCAGCATATGTTTTATGCAGCGGATGCCCTTCCAGCCGCAACACAACACTGGGAAACACCCATACACACACTTTCACACACATAAACTACGGCCAGTTCAATTCACAGCTTATTCAATTCACCTATAGCGCATGTCTTTGGACTGTGGGGGAAACCGGAGCGCCTGGAGGAAACCCACGCGAGCACAGAGAGAACATGCAAACTCCACACAGAAATGCCAACTGACCCAGCCGGGGCTCGAACCAGCGACCTTCTTGCTGTGAGGCGATCATGCTACCCACTGCTCCACCGTGATGCCCAGAAAAAATCTTTTTTGACTGAAATATAGGCATGTATTCATTCATTCATTTTCCTTTGGCTTAGTCCCTTTATTAATCAGGGGTCGCCACAGAGGAATGAACCGCCAACTTATCCAGCACATATTTTGCACAGCGTACAACCCAGTACTGGGAAACATCCATACACACACTACAACCAATTTAGTTTAATCCGTTCACCTATAGCGCATGTGTTTTGGACTGTGGGGGAAACCGGAGCACCCGGAGGAAACCCACGCCCACACAGGGAGAACATGCAAACTCCACACAGAAATGCCAACTGACCCAGCCGGGACTCAAACCAGCAACCGTCTTGCTGTGAGGCAACAGTGCTAACCACTGAGCCACTGTGTCGCCCATATAGGCATGTATTTTTTAAAAAAGTGTATTTTCATTCAATTTAAATAATAAGTACTTCAATGTACATTTAAACCATTATCTTAACTCTAGTGTGTTACTTTGAGTAGTTAAAATACAGTTGAATGGAAAAATTTTTAGCCCTTCGGTGAAATTGTAATTATTTTTCAAGTTTAACAATGTTTTTCAAAGGAACATATTAATTTTTAATAACTAATTTCTTGTCTTTGCCATGATGACAGTACATCATATTTTACTAGTTATTTTGCAAGATACTAGAATTCAGCTTAAAGTGCAATTTAAAGGCTTAACTAGGATAATTAGGGTTAATAAGTCATTGGACAACAGGGATTACTTCTGTAACCAGTAACAAGATTGACTTTAGCAGTTTATATAAAATGTTACATTTGTTTAATGCTGTATTTAGCTTTTTTTGTCCAGCACCTGAGCCCTATATTGGCATCTTTTTATATCACATGTGTGCATCTTTTTAGCATTTTTGACTTTTGTATTTGTGATAGTATGTGTCAATGCATTTGCCGTATCGTTGAAATAATATCGTTTTAATAACAGTGACCTATACTTTTAACTAGGGCGAGCAGGTCTGTCAGGCAAAAAAAGAGGCCAGAATAATCACTCTTGCTCTCCCAGTCAAGCTTAATGAGGGGTGAAGAAGCTTCGATCTTTTCTTTACCTTGTTTCACATTTGGTCACAGAGAGTAAATTCATGACACCGACACTTCTCCTCATTCACCCCGGGCCTCCATGCTAGCTGACTGAGCCTTTTCTGTAGCGCTGCATTCACAGCGTCTTATCTGAGCAGCTAAATTGCCACTTAGTGAACTGACTGGCCTCACAGCATCATTCTAGCTGCAGGTTTTTGTCTTGGGAACAGTAAAAGAGTGCTGTGTTTGAACACTCCTCCCATTCAATGTAATGATGCCTGGCTCTGAAGAACAGATAGTGAACCTGTGCTGATGTTCAATAGGTAAGATCCATCCTGATCTCACCAGAAAACAGAACAGTTTTACATATTGGCGAACAATTGAATAATTTGTACAAATTCATATGATTTTATTCATATAAATATCCATAACCTTTTAAAAGGAGGCATATCCCCTAACCCCACCCCTAAACCCAAGCATTAATTACTGTGATGTTGAATTGCTGAGAGATTACTTTGTAAAGACCAGTTTAATTAGTATTTAAAGAAACACTCCACTTTTTTTTGGAAATATGGTCATTTCAAAGATCCCCCAGAGTTAAACCATTGAGTTTCCGCGTCTGGCGGTAGCACTTTTAGCTTAGCTTAGCTTAGCATAGATCTATCAATCGGATTAGACCATTAGACCCTATTTAAAGCTTCACTCTTCTGTAGTTTGTGTACTAAGACCAACTAAAAATGAAAAGTTGGAACTTGAACTCATATACAAGGACAAAAATGTATTTTATTTTACCATGTAGCACAAATAAATACATTTAAGCAATATGTTAATGATCGAGAGAGAGAGCAACTATTGCATACACCATGTGTAAGAACTGTTTTGGTCAAATTGTATGTAAATTACACCATATGGACATGGTCAAAAAATACCTGGTCAAAAAAAGATTAAAGTTGGCATGAAAGCAAAATTTGTTATTATTATTATGTGTGTACTGTGTATCTGTGCACTTCATTATTTTGTACAAATTAATTTGCTCTCATTATCTTTAATCAAATACCATAACCTTCCCTACGACTTTTCTTCACACCTGGTCACATGGAATGTATTTAGGGAGGGGCTATCAGTTGTTTAGGGTGGAGCTATCAGTCCCATAGGGTCTGGCTTTCAGGGCGGGTCTCGTTTTTGCTCTTTATCCATTTATCAGTTTTCCCCATTTTGTTTCTTGCTGACTTTAAAAGAAGATGACCATATAGTAAACCTTTCCTAAGTCTTTTTGAGTTTTTGTAACAGTGTTTGTAGGAAGTGTGTGGTGCATATGTAGAGGAAAAAGTGAAGTGTATGAATGTGTGTGAATTAGAGAGTGTATGGGTGTTTCCCAGTACTGGGTTTCGGCTAGAAAAGCATCCTCTGCGTAAAACATATGCCGGAATAGTTTACGGTTGATTCCGCTGTGGTGACCTCAGATAAATAAGGGACTAAGCCAAAGGATAATAAATGAATGAATGAATATTTCTGAAGCTCTGTTTAATGGATATGTAGTTTTATCAGCACATTTTTATTAACGTAATAGTTTTAATAACTATTATGTTTATCTTTGTCATGATGACAGTACATAATATTTTAATAGTTATTTTACAAGATACTAGTTTTCAGCTTAAAGTGTAGTTTAAAGGCATAAGGGGATAGTTCACCCCAAAAGGAAAATTCTGTCAACATTTACTCACCCTTCACCTGTTCCTAACCTGTTTCGTTCTCCAGAAGAAAAATATAATACTGTAAAAATGTATTTGCTCCTTTATACATCACTTGTGGAATATTTAAAAAAGAATGAAAATTTCACAGGATGAATAATTTTGCCTTCACATGTAAATGGGAAAATAAGAAACGGGGTATACTTATTGCAAAGTACTTCATAGTTACTATCCATTACTATCCATAGCACTATCCATTTTCCTGTATGTAATAACAATTTTGATTAATTCTTATAAAATACATTCATACTTTGTCTTAGAGAAAAGTTAATTTTCTCTGTTTATACAGATTTTGAATGTTTAATCGTCTTCTGAGTGTGTTGGGAATATGTCATATACTCTCTGTTATATTCTCTGTTCACCACTGCTGTGCTGTTCTTGGTGCAGGTCCTGGAGAGGAACATGCGTCTGGAGTGTAAATGTCACGGCGTGTCTGGGTCCTGTGCAACCAGAACCTGCTGGACGACCCTGCCGAAGTTTCGGGAGCTGGGATTCATCCTCAAAGACAAATACACCAGCGCTATCCATGTGGAGCCGGTGAAAGCCACACGCCACAAACGGCCGACCTTTCTCAAGATCAAAAAACCATACTCATACCGCAAGCCCATGGACACGGATCTGGTGTACATCGAGAAATCCCCTAACTACTGCGAAGCAGACCCACGCTCCGGCAGCATCGGGACTCAGGGGCGCGTTTGCAATAAGACGCTGATGCACCATCCCAACGGCTGTGACCTGATGTGCTGCGGCCGCGGGTACAACACGCACCAGTATTCACGCGTGTGGCAATGCAACTGCAAGTTCTTCTGGTGCTGCTACGTCAAATGCAACACGTGCAGCGAGAGGACAGAGGTGTACACCTGTAAATGAGCAGCCACTCGTTGGACCTCGTTTAAGCAAAGATCACCTTTAAAAAGATGACCCAGTCTGGTGGCATTTGTCTTTTGCACAAGACCTTACTCTAGACGTGCTTTCTTCACTTTAATGGACAAGCATCAAAGCTTTACACTGTAGAAAGAGTTGATCGTGACGAGGAAGATGTACTTCAGAAACGCCTTTGCTGAATCTAGTCTTGTGTCTGCAGGATCCTAAACCTGTCTGGATTAACTGCTCTACTCTACTGATGACAACTACCTGCACCTTGATTTACCAGTGGACTCTTGGGGCCTGAAACTCATTGTGATGAAAATTAGGGATGCAATAGAGATTTTAACAATTACTCCAACAGAGTACAACAGCTGAGTACCTTTGCACACTGAAGTCAGAAAGTTTCATATGTGTTTTTTTGTATTCATTCAGAGATTGGGAGTATGTCAAAGGTATGGACACACACACACACACACACACAGCTACTGTAACTGCAGCATGGGCAGAGTTGTTTCTAGATGATTACTATCCTCACTCGCACCCCTGCAGCTGGTGGTGCCCTAGTTTCGCCAAATATAAGCTATGGTGCGTCCCAATTTGCCTAACTATACTATGTCCTGAATGATTGCAAACTCTTCTGATACACACTCAGAATTATGTACCATTTCTTCAGAAAAAAACAACATACTTTTGTATGTTTAATTGAAAATTACACAACCTTTTGGACATACTACTTCCTCATGGCTTATGCCCATTCACACTAGCAGCGACCTTGTAGCTGCCTGTCGCTCTGGGTGGCGATCTGCTGCAAACGCAGGTCTGTGTAGGTCTACAGCACAGAGAATACAACCGGCCTCTGCAGAAGCTGAGACAGGATCACGTGAGCTCTACTTGTGCTTCTATTGGCTGTCGCTAAAGAAAGTCACTCTTCATTTGCAGAAAGATCAAGGATTCTCAACTTTGTTGCGTCGCTCGACACGCCCACCTGGTTGTTGTCGCTCGCGTAGACGGAGGTCGCCGGAAGTCGCTCACTCTCGGTTGAGTGCTTTGCCGCTGCGAGTCGCTCGTAGTGCGAATAAGGCTTTAGTTGCTTAGTTACGTGTCTTGTGAATCATCTCAACACATCATCCACATTTCTCTCATATTTAATTTCCTGTAATATTGGAGAAGCAACAGCAGCTTAACCTGCCATTTGCAAGTCTTTCATACAGAGAAATTTCCTCAGAAATTAATGTCCTAACGCATCTTCATAAAACGTCACATTGTTGTTGCAGATGAAATATAACATGGAAAATGTGAAATAAATATATTGGTTAGATATTAATAATTAAGAATAGTTCAAACATCTCTACCAAAGCCTAACGGTTGGCCTCGCACATTTGCCATGTTTATAATTTGTAATTCTTATCTAATTCAGGTCCAACTTGCGATGTATTGTGGGCAATATAGTAGACCATTTGGGTAACTTTCGAATACTCATTTCAGCATACTATGATTTAGGACACACTGATTCTATTTTTCAAAGATTATTTAGGAAAGATAGTATGTGAATTGGGACACGGCACTAGAGTAGGTAAGGAATAAGAAAAGTGTGCTTTTTTTAAGTCAGTTGCTCATGGAAAAGATATGTTTTTGATTTGTGGAGATTGTTCGACCAGCAAGGAACAGTAAACAAAGGGCATTATCTTTACTGATAATGTATAACCCTTTCTAGACAGACCCACAGCGAGCTTTGCTACCAAAATCTTACAGTGAAGACCTACAAAGAACCTTTAGCAACAATGGAGCATTTCCATTCCAAAGCTCCTTTATTGTGGAAGAAGGTCCTTTATATCATTAAAATGTGCTTCACAAGTTAAATTCTCCTGAGAACAGTTCACTGTGAGTTTATTCGGGGCATCACAGCAAAAACACCCTTAGGATCCTTAGGAAAAGTTTTCAAATGATCCTGAAGTCAAGTTGAAGAGCTTATCGCCGCTCTCTAGGGAATGATGAAGCGGCTCTACACTCTCAAATAATGTCACACATAGAAATCTGATACATGGGAATATATGCAAATTGACATACAAGTTCATATTTGGATTTTACATATATAAAATATATGTCTGGGCGACACGGTGGCTCAGTAATTAGCACTGTTGCCTCACAGCAAGAAGGTCACTGGTTCGAGTCCCGGCTGGGTCAGTTGGCATTTCTGTTTGGAGTTTCCATGTTCTCCCCGTGTTCGCGTGGGTTTCCTCCGGGTGCTCCGGTTTCCCCCACAAGTCCAAAGACATGCGCTATAGGTGAATTGAATAAACTAAATTAGCTGTAGTGTATGTGTGTGAATGAGTATGTATGTATGTTTCCCAGTACTGGGTAGCAGCTGGAAGGGCATCCGCTATGTAAAACATATGCTGGATAAGTTGGCGGTTCATTCCACTGTGGCGACCCCTGATGATTAAAGGGACTAAGCCGAAGGAAAATGAATGAATGAATGAAAATATATGTCATATATGTAACATATTAAGAAATATTGGCTGCTGACATACCATTGAAATTTCAAATATGTTCATACATGTTCATACGTGAGTGGATATATAACATTATAGCTAATTTATTTGGACAATTATGTAAATCCAGTTGGTTATACTGTAATAGAAATCCAATGGTTGAAAAAAACAAACATTCAAAATATATATGTTATATATATGACATCTATTTTATAGATGTGAAATCCAAATATAAACTTGTATGTCATATATGTAATTTGCAATTTTTTATGTGGGCTACAACATTTACTCAGTAGTTTTATACTGCAGTCACTTATATCATTTAGGTTTGATTACATACGATTTGTAATGTTGAGATTCATCTTGAATCTAATTAATTTGGTGTCTTTTGAAATTCCTACAGAGCAAATGATTGGAAAACTACTTCCAGGACCAAGATAGCTGACAATCGCTGTTGTGCTCTGTTGTGAATTTCTTCCAACTACTGATTTTATTTATTTATAAAAAAAAACTCTAATTCAAGAATAACTGGGGGAAACAAAATGTGTGAATCTGGGTTGATTGCATTTCTGTTAATGAATGCTGAATTTATTCAGAAAATATACACCAAGCTTTGTATCATCTGAAAGAATAGCTTCTCTTTTTTTTTTGTTTACACAATGCAATGTTTTCTTCTTTGAGAAATTTCCTGTATGCTGCTAGTCTGGGATAATCACTTTTGCTGTATAATTAAGAAAAACTACTGACCACAAGCTTTTTGTAACTGGTATAGTGATGAATCCAGACGTTACACTGAAAATATTGGTAAGAGAGTATATTTTGTGAAAGAATATTTTTATATGAATGTTTTATTTATACTTTGTAATTTCTGAAAACCCAATGCATTCCAGTTGCATTATGAAATCATTTTAATTTGCGGGTGACAAAGTTGGAGTGCGGATGTTAATTATTAAAATCAAGCTTAGATCCAGTGATGCTGACGTGGTTGTATTCATTTGAACAATCCTATAACATTGTGTCCTAACAACACGTGACGTGACAAGATTCCAGCGACAAATTAATACACATTAAACCTCTTTAACATTATTAATAAGCTGCTGAGTGACTGATGTTGTTAGTTTGCACTGAGTCACCGTTCTGACTTTCATTTTCAAACCGTCTGCAAGTTATATAAATTTTGAGATCTGAGGTGAACTGCTGCTGCTTTCAGTAGTATGGCAATACATGTCATGTAACATGAAATTCAAACTCACATTGGTAACATTTAACACTGAATAATGCACATAATGAGTACCTGAGGTGATCATTGTCATAGTCGTTTATGCTGTTGTTCTGCTGCGACGTTGCAGAAATTGAAAACATTTCTAAAATAGAAATTTTGCACGTCACAGTTGCAGATGATTAGGACAAAAACTCCTTTTAATATGGAAAATATACCTTTTAGTGCATGTTGTGGTGTTGCGGCGTATGTTGTTAGGACAGGGTGTCATCCCAAGTATTGTAGTTTGGTGTGTAATGTGGGCAGCTGAACCATAGAGTATACAGACAGCAGAATATTACAGAAATAGACAGAAAGTGTTGGGTTTGAGATGTAACGGTTTGAAAATTTCATATCCCAATTATAGTATGGTTATCAATTTTATCGCGGTTTTGTTAAAATGACCTAAAATGTTCAAAAATAAATGTCACAAACTTTTATTCCACTAAGTTTTGTATCTGAAAACGAAGAAACAGCAAATATAATTTGCAGCTTTATGCAATTTTTGTGGCAAACATCAGATCTGTGCATTTTGGATTTGTTTATTCATCTTTAGTTCTATAGCGCTTTTACAATGCAGATTGTGTCAAAGCAGCTTAACATAGAAGTTCTAGTAAATTGAAACTGTGTCCAGTTTTTAGAGCTGAAGTTCAGTTTAGTTGAGTTCAATGTAGTTAAAATTTCACTGCTGAAAGTCCAAACACTGAAGAGCAAATCCATTGATGCACAGCTCCACAAGTCCCAAACCAAGCAAGCCAGTGGCGAGGAACAAAAGCTTACCAATTGACGAAAGTGAAGGAAAAAAAACCTTGAGAGAATCTAGGCTCAGTTGGGCACGACCATTTCTCCTCTGGCCAAACTTCCTGTGCAGAGCTGCAGTCTAGGCGACGAAGGCTGGAGAACACTGGACGTCCATCGTGGAGAAGCTACAGGTGTGAGTAGGTCACCGGCGGGTGTTCAGGCTAGCCCACAGGATCAATGCAGAGACCTGTCTGTCACTGGGGTCTTTTAGGGATCAGTCTATGAGTATGCTCTCCACTTCTCCATAACCACCACAGCATCTGCTCAGCATACGGCCTGGTCCAGGATTATGGAGACCTCGGGATAAGGAGAAATAGACTAACATAAACATAGATGCCATTCAAATTATAATGTCTTTTTGGGAAGTGTTCCCGGCTCCGGTTGCCCTATATAATGCAGCCTAACAATCCTTTAGAGGATTTGGATTTCAAAAGCATTTGTGTTTTATGTGTATGCTAATGCAAAGAGATGTGTCTTTAATCAAGTTTTAAACTGACAGAGTGTGTCTGCTTCCCGAACTGTGCTAGGAAGGCTGTTCCAGAGTTTAGGTGCCAGATATGAGAACTACCACCTACAGTTGATTTTGATATTCTAGGAATAATCAATTGTCCAGGATTAATTGAGCGTAGTGGACGTGAGGGGCTGTGATACATGTAATATGTTTACTTATGTGTGTATTATTTAGTGCACAAAAATATATACGAAAAGGCGGCAACACCAAACACTTCAAAAGTTAAAATGTATTCGCTTAAAAAGGCTATCACAGTGTGTAACATTTCGAGCACACTGGCTCTTCATCTTCATTGTTTTTTTGTGTGTGTTGTTATGGAAACATTAGACTTTCTTATTCGAGGTATTGTTTGATAAACCTGCACTCGCAAAATGACCTCACAGAGATCCATGTTTACCTTGTTTTTCCACAATCCTGCATAAAGATGCTTTATAAAAGCCAAAAATTAGATTTGTGATTTAATATTGTGAAGTAAATCTTCACTTCAGTATTCTCAAAATTGGGGTAAATTTGCTTTTATTTTCGCACTTTCACCTACTTAATATAAATTCAGAAAAGTATTCTTTGCAAATTCTAAATAGGGAAATCATATTAGCAGCCAATGACTCTCAAAGGACAACATTGTTCACAGTCAATTAAATAGTGCTAATGTTGTTTTGAAGAACCGAACATTGACCGAATGTTCAAAGTAGCATGGTTAACAATAAAGGGAGCATGTCACAAGCTGTCACTTTGTGCGTTTTAATTATAATTAATTTATTAGCCTTTTTAAATTCTGCTTAACATTTTTATTGAACGCCAAAATCCGAATGTGTGAATATAAAACCAAATTTACCTCAGTATTTTCAATAATGTGCAGCACACCACTTTAAATAAATATCAATACAACATACATTAACAGTATAAATATATAATTATTAACTGTCAATATAAATATCCATACGGGTGACACGGTGACTCAGTGGTTAGCACTGTTGCCTCACAGCAAGAAGGTCACTGGTTTGAGTCCCGGCTGGGTCAGTTGGTGTTTCTGTGTGGAGTTTGTATGTTCTCCCTGTGTTGGCGTGGGTTTCCTCCGGGTGCTCCGGTTTCCCCCACAAGTCCAAAGACATGCGGTATAGTGAAATTGGCTAAGCTGAATTGTCCGTAGTGTATGTGTGTGAATGAGAGTGTATTGGTGTTTCCCAGTGATGGGTTGCAGCTGGAAGGGCATCCGCTGCGTAAAACATATGCTGGATAAGTTGGCGGTTCATTCCGCTGTGGCGACCCCAGATTAATAAAGAGACTAAGCTGAAAAAAATGAATGAACGAATAACAGAAGTGCAATGTTACAGGATTGATTGTGAGTTTTCAAAATTGTGATAACCAGTCACAGTTTTAATGATATTAAACATTTGAAATTGTAACACTAATAGAAAATTTACCATGGTTTACTTTGAAACTGATGATATCAACGACCATTTTGGGCTATTTTGATTGGGCCAGCAACCACAATGCACTAAAACCGAGCAATTCCAGCGTTATGGATGTGACATTTGCAGTAAAACATAAATGCACAGAGAAAGTATATGTTAACATTATATTGAAACATCCGTTTATATTTTCCAAAACAATTAACCACAGAGTTATGGGATCAGAAAAATATCAATCTGTAAAAAATGTTTTGATTTTAAATGAGGGAAATAAACATGAGTTATGGATTTGACCAAAAAAGTTGGCGAGTTTACAATAGAACTTTGTAGAAATTCTGTGAATTAAACTGCACAAACCAAGAGAAACAATGCTAATCAAAAGGATAAGAGTTGGCTCACGATAGAACAAACATGATTGATTTTATTTGATTTGACATTTTTGCATTTATGAGGAAAAAGCTTGGTTATGGATGTGACATCTCTCTGTTAGGGATGTGACAGATGTGAAATTGCCACTTGTGTGACTTTGGTAAATCAAATATTATAGTTTGAAAACACTGACAGAGACATTTCTGAGTTTTTTTTACACTACTGTAAAATACAAGCCTACACAATAAACGTAGAAAGGGTTTCGCTGTTTTTTTTCATGGAAAGCTTGACGTTTGCATGGAATTGCTCACTCATAAAACTTCAGCAAGCATTTACAGTACAAATTGCACAACAGCGGTTTTGCACATACAAGCTCCTCTCACATTTACTTTAGAATATGTAAAAAATATAGTTATTATTAGTAGATAGTGAAGCTCATGCTTCGTAGCATGCGTAAAACTGGCCCGGTTGAGGAATTCAGCCTAAACAAACATTACGCAACAGCGATATGCGCAAATGTTCATTTTTGGATGGTGTTTTGTGGGCTGCTGGTGTAATTGATGAGTGCGGTGAGTGTTCTGGTGATGGCTTGCTCAAGTGGGCGGAGCCGGAGCTGTCAGGTGATTGATGACACTGACATTTCTTTCATTCAGACCTTTGGTACTAGTTGCTAAACAACTCCAGTGCCTGCTGCAAAATGTCAGCCGTTGCTCAGGGTAAGTCAGCTTGTGCGTTAGTGCTGCTGACGCGTGATAACATTCAGAATCTTTTCTTAAAGGGACAAACATATTACCTCGGGGACAAACGGTATATAGTTTGAAGTGAATTAAATCAAATATGTGACTTTCAAACGAAGGTGGAAATATCATAGTTATGAGTTATAGGCGCATGAGAAATTTCGGTTCTACATAACACACAAGTTGAGACGTGGGCATGGATTTCAAAGATGGCAAAACCGAACGATAAAATATTAATATATTATATAGGGATTAAGGGGACATGCTGGCTCAGTGGTTAGCACTGTCGCCTCACAGAAAGAAGGCCGCTGGTTCGAATCCCGGCTGGGTCAGTTGGCATTTCTGTGTGGAGTTTGCATGTTCTCCTTGTGTTGGCGTGGGTTTCCTCCGGGTGCTCCGGTTTCCCCCACAAGTCCAAAGACATGCGCTATAGGTGAATTGAATAAACTAAATTGGCTGTAGTGTATGTGTGTGCATGTGAGGGTGTATGGGTGTTTCCCAGTACTGGGTTGCAGCTGGAAGGGCATCCGCTGTGTATAACATATGCTGGATAACTATGCGCTTCATTCCGCTGTGGCGACCTCTGATGAATAAAGGGACTAAGCCGAAGGAAAATGAATGAATGAATAAAGGGAATAAATGCTCAGAAATTGTATAAATAGTATATACAACCCAGGCTCATTCTGAAAACGTACCTCTATATACATTTCTGGAGTGCGCCAAATACATCCCTGGAGGTAAGTTTTTTTGCAGTTTTTGTTTTCGCGAATCCACCAGAGGCCGCTGTGTACGCTTTTTGAGATCTTAAATTTCTCTTGTGAGTGCCATTTGCGCCTGCTGTTCTTGCGTAAATCCACCAGAGGCCGCTGTCGACTGACTGTTTGACTGACTGACTGACTGACTTACTGACTGACTGACCTATCGATCGACTGACCCGCCCTTCTCCTTCCCTAAACCCAACCAATAATGTTTTCAAAAGCACCGATTGACCCGCCCACCCACTTCCCTAAACCTAACCGACAATTTTAAAAAGCAATCTAGAAAAAGAAAGCCTTCGCCTAATATTTACCACGTTTTCAGATTTTACCACATTCTTTAATGTTATTTACTTGTTTATTTTATTTTTTGGATTCTGTTTTTGTCTTACCTTTTTTCTGGAACTGTTCTTTACTGGACTCGAACCCCATCGTCGTGGTCAACTCCTGTCTGCGTCTCAAGTCCGCCGACGTACATGGCGAGCTACTGGACAAACTGGTAACAGCAGGAAAGCCGTCCACACGAAGATAATCGGTCAGCTGGTAAGCGCTAAAAGGAACAGCATCATACCGCCCCGTAGCGTTCATTTTAAAAATAAAATGCAGCCATACGTACTTCTGGCTACATAATTCACGATCTCCAGAAATGTATATAGGGCTACTTTTCAGAATGAGCCTATGTTGAGTATATAATAATACATTACATAGCAAATGGAATTATTTTGCTCAACTATAAATACAATACAATACAATTCCTATAAAATACATGTCAAAAAATACATAAAAAAATGCAATTGGGTTTGATGTCAGTTGACTACCTTGATGTCAAAATGACATCTAACATTGGTGTCAAAACTCGATTACTGGACTGTCCTTTAATCGATTTTTGACAATTTGATGTTGGTTTAACATCAAGGTAGTTTACATGCTTTGTATTATAATACTTTAGTGTCATTATTTGGTGGTCAAATGTGCATCAATGTGTGGATGTCAAATGGATGTAAAGATTTTGACATCAAATTGATTTGCATTTTCAACGTGTTTTTTGATGTCGTTTTGATATCAACGTGGGAATCATTGGAATAACTGCTCAAAAGTTATATAAATAATATATAGTAATACATTATATATACCCAGCAGGCATACAGGCATATTTTGTAGGGATAAAAAAAATCCAGTGTAAATTTGTCATTTGTAATTAAAGCTTTCAGAAGAATATTACTTTTTTTTATATTATAATACTTTTATGTTATTTTTGTAGTGCTCAAAAGGGCATCAATGTGTGGATGTCAAATGGTTTTGAACTCAAATTAATTTGCATTTTCAATGTGTTTTTTGATGTTGTTTTGATATCAAGGTGGGATTAATTGGAATACATTATATAGTAATACATTATATAGCAGGGCTGCATGGTGGCGCAGTGGGTAGCACGTTCGCCTCACAGCAAGAAGGTCGCTGGTTCGAGCCTTGGCTGGGTCAGTTGGCGTTTCTGTGTGGAGTTTGCATGTTCTCCCCGTGTTCGCGTGGGTTTCCTCCTGGTCCCCCACATTCCAAAGATATGTGGTACAGGTGAATTGGGTAGGCTAAATTGTCCGTAGTGTTTGAGTGTGAATGAGTGTGTATGGATGTTTCCCAGTGATGGGTTGCAGCTGGAAGGGCATCCGCTGCGTAAAACATATGCTGGATAAGTTGGCGGTTCATTCCGCTGTGGCAACCCCAGATTAATAAAGGGACTAAGCCGAAAAGAAAATGAATGAATGAACATTATATAGCAAATTAATTGCTCAAAAAATATTCTGGCCAAATTCCCTCCATCGGGCCTTACCCATCATGGCCTCTCAATCATCCCCATCCACCGAATTGGCTCTATGACTGTCTGGCGCCGTGTCCTGTGGCAGCCGTCGCATCAACTAAGTGGATGCTGCACACTGGTGGTGGTGTGGAGAGACCCTCCCCTCCCCACATGATTGTAAAGCGCATTGGGTATATGGCCATACATGATAAAAGCGCTATATAAATACACATTACATTACATTACATACAGAAAGGAGAATTGGAAACTGTTTGTTTACTTTAGTCTATTTGCACATTTTCCTAACTGAATGTATGACGTGGTTACTTTAAAATCCATTCATGTTAATTTAAGAGATTTTCTCTGTTCTGGTCCTGTCATCAAAACTCAAGCTTCTGTTTGTTATTTTGGCAATTGCCAAAGAGTAGTAAAAAAGATCACTTACATAGCAATTAAATTCGCAGCTGTGTTTGTACATAAACATTAGTATTAAACTGCCAAAGCAGACGGCGTGTATGAAATAGGATGCTGAAAAATTATTATTTTTTGAGTTATATTTTACTGTTGTGCTTTTATAATGTACACTGTATTTGCTAAAAGAAGTATAGTTGATATACTGGAAGTTTATAATACAAATAAAAGAGAGTCAGATGCCAATATTAGTAGTCAGAGCATAGAAATGCCAACTCTAAGGACGCTGATATTGAGACATTACTTCAAATTTTAGATCTTCACTCAATCTTCAATTGTTAAGTCCCTTGAGATCCCTAATTTCTAATATCTAACTACTTTTGTGTTTGCGATGATGACAGTACAATGACATTTTATTAGTTATTTTGCAAGATACTAATAATCAGCTTAAAGTGCAATTTAAAGGCTTAAATCTCCCGTGAAGCTTTGAAATGTGCAGTTTTGTTGGTGTGTGACATAATTTGAACTGAAACATGGAGACAGGACAGGGCATAGAGTAGCTCCTCCCTCTTTTTAAAACAGCCAATAGCATTTCATTTTTATCACAGATTTGACAGTGAGAGTAGTTGAGCTCAAGTGCATATGGCAATAGTGTCTTGAACAATGTTGAGGCATATTAACTAATAAAAGTAATTAGTTATAGTTACTATTAGTTATAATTGCTTTAATGCATCACCTGCGTTTTAAGCCAATCATCATCAGTTATGTGGTTGTCCTGCCCCTACACACACACACACACCGATCATCATCAGTTTTGTGTTTGTCCCTTGCCTACAAACACAGATGCACCAATCATCATCAGTTATGTGGTTGTCCTGCCCCTACACACAC